>PVIW01007643.1:51701-70183 GCA_004026585.1 Noctilio leporinus
TATTCATATATTTGGTTCTGTTTTGCTTGTTGTTAGTTTTGTTCATTATTGTCCTGTAATGGGTGAGATCATATGATATTTGTCCTTCACTGACTGGCTTATTTCACTAAGCATAATACTCTCCAGTTCCATCCATGTTGTTGCAAAGGGTACAAGTTCCTTCTTTCTTTCTGCCATATAGAATTCCATTGTGTAAATGGACCAAAGTTTTTTGATCCAATCATCCACTGATGGGCACTTAGGCTGTTTCCAACACTTGGCTATTGTAAATAGTGCCTCTATGAACATAGGTGTACATAGGTTCTTATGAATTGGTGTTTCAGGATTCTTTGGGTATAGTCCAAGTAGTGGAATTGCTGGATCAAAAGGCAGTTCCATTTTCAGTTTTTTAAGGAAACCCCATACTGTTTTCCATAGTGGCTGCACCAGCCTACATTCCCACCAACAGTGTATGAGGGTTCCCTTTGCCCCGCATTCTCGCCAACATTTGCCTTGGGAGATATTTCAGTGAAAGTTTTGCTGCGTGTGATATCTGTAATATTTTTGCCTGTGTTTTCCTCTAGGGGTTTTATGGTGGTTCTGCTTATGTTTAAGTCTTTTATCCATCTTGAGTTTACTCTAGTGAATGGTGTAAGTTGGTGGTCTAGTTTCATTTTTTTGCATGTGCCTGTCCAGTTCTCCCAACACCACTTGTTGAAGAGGCTATTTGCACTTCATTTTATGTTTCTTGCCCCTTTGTTGAATATTAGTTGCCTGTATTGTCCCAGGTTTATTTCTGGGCTCTCTGTTCTGTTCCACTGATCTGTTTGTCTGTTCTTGTGCCAGTACCAGATTGTTTTGGTTACTACAGCTTTGTAATATAGCTTGATGTCTGTTATCGTGACTCCTTCTACTTTGTTCTTCTTTCTCAGAATTGCTGTAGCTATTTGGGGTCTTTTCTGACTCCATATGAATTTTTTTAATATTTGTTCTAATTCTGTGAAATATGATGTTGGTATTTTAATAGGGATTGCATTGAATCTGTAGATGGCTTTGGGTAGTATGGACATTTTAATGATGTTAATTCTTTCCAACCAAGTACATGGTATGTATTTCCATTTATTTGTATCTTCCTTAATTTTTTTCTTCAGTGTTCTGTAGTTTTCTGAGTATAAGTTCTTTACTTCCTTGGTTAAGTTTATTCCTAAGTACTTAATTTTTCTTGTTGCTATGGTAAATGGGATTTGTTTTCTAGCTTCTATCTCTGATGTTTCATTGTTAGTATATAAAAATGCCTTCGATATCTGGATATTGACTTTGTATCCAGCTATTTTGCCAAATTCAGGTATTGGATGGAGCAGTTTTCTAGTGGAATCTAGGGTTTTGTATGTGCACTATCATGTCATCTGCAAATAATGACAGTTTGACTTCCTTCTTTCCAATTTGGATACCTTTGATTCCTTTTCTTGTCTTGTTGCTGTGGCTAGAACTTCCAAGACTACGTTGACTAGAAGTGGAGAGAGTGGACACCCTTGCCTTTTTCCTGATCTTAAGAGAAAGGCTTTCAGTTTTTGCCCATTGAATATGATGTTAGCTGCAGGTTTCTCATATATGGCCTTTATTATGTTGAGGTATGTTCCCTCTAGTCCTATCTTACTGAGGGTTTTAATCATAAAAGTGTACTGTATTTTATGAAATGCTTTTTCAGCATCTATTGATATGATCATATGGGCTTTGTCTTTCAGTTTGTATATGTGGTGTATTACATTTAATGATTTGATAATATTGAACAATCCTTGCATCACTGGGATGAATCCCACTTGATTATGGTCTATAATTTTTTTAATATATTGCTGGATCCAGTTTGCCAATATGTTGTTGAGAATCTTAGCATCTAAATTCATCAGATATATTGGCCTGTAGTTTTCTTTCTTCGTTGGGTCTTGACCTGGTTTTGGGATTAGAATAATACTGGCCTCATAAAAAGAGTTTGGGAGTCTTCCCTCTTCTTGGATTTTTTGGAATAGTTTGAGGAGGATAGGAGTTAGTTCTTCCCTAAATGTTTGGTAAAATTCACCTGTGTAGCCATCTGGACCAGAGCTCTTGTGGGCTGGGAAATTTTTGATTACTTCTTCAATTTCACTAGTTGTTATTGGTCTATTCAGGCTTTCTGCTGCTTCTTGTTTGAGTTTTGGTATGTTACACATTTCCAGAAATTTGTCCATTTCACTCAGGTTGTCAAATTTCTTGTCATATAGTTGTGTTTAGTAATGTCTTACAATCTTTTGTATTTCTGTGGTATCAGTTGTGACTACTCTGTTGTTTCTAATTTTGCTTATTTGGGTACTCTCTTTTTCTCTTGATGAGTTTCGTTAATGGTTTGCCAATCTTGTTTATCTTTTCAAAGAACCAGCTCCTGGATTTTTTGATCCTTTGAATTGTGCTTTTAGTCTCTATGTTGTTTAATTCTGCTCTGATCTTGATAATTTCCTTCATTTTGCCTGTTCTGGGCTTTGTTTAATGGTTGCTGTTCTAGGTCTTGAAGCTTTATGGTTAGGTTGTTTCTTGAGTTTCTTCTAGCCTTTTTAGATAGGTCTGTATTGCTATGAATTTACCCCTGAGGACTGCCTTTACTGTCCCATAGGTTTTGGGGTGTTGTGAATTCCTTTACATTTGTTTCTAGATACTTTTTGATTTCTTCTTTGATCTCATTATTACCCCATTCCTTACTTAATAGCATGTTATTCAGTTTCTATGAATTGTATTGTTTTTGTATTTTTTCCTCAAGATTGGTTTCTAGTTTCCAGCCATTGGGATCTGAGAAGATGCTTGGTATGGTTTCCAATTTCTTGAATTTGTGGAGGCTTGTTTTGTGTCCTGCCATGTGGTCTATCTTTGAGAATGTTCCATGTGCATTAGAGAAGAATGTGTATTTTACTTCTTAGGGGTGAAAAGTTCTGTATATGTCAGTTAAGTCCATTTCATCTAGAGTGATGTTTAATGCTATAATATCCTTGGTGTGTTTTTTTTTTTTTTTGCTTGGAAGATGTGTCCATTGTTGATGATGGGGTCTTGAAATGCCCTGCTATTAGTGTGCTACTGTCTATATTCTTCTTAAACTTCTGCAAAATTTTCCATATATATTTGGGTGTTCCTACATTGGGTGCATATATATGAGGGTTATGTTTTCTTGATGGATTGTTTCCTTAAGTATTATGAAATGCCCTTCTTTTTCTCTTTTTATGTCCTTCATTGTGAAATCTATTTTGTCTGATATAAGTATTGCTACCCCAGGCTTTCTTTCCTGTCCATTTCCTTGAAATGTGTTTTTCCATCCCTTCACTTTCAGTCTCTGTTGATCTTTTGTTCTGACGTGGGTCTTTTGCAGATAGTGTATATGTGGGTCAAGTTTTCTTATCCATTCAACTACCCTATGTCTTTTTATTGGTGCATTTAATCTGTTTACATTTAAGGTTATTATTGAGAGGTAGTTCTTCATGGACACTATTTCTCTGTTGTTTCTGTATTCCTCTCTGTCTCTCTTTGTTTCTTCATCTTTTTTTTTGTTTGTTTGTTTCTTCATCTTTTTTAAGCAGGCCATTTAGCATCTCTTACAGCGCTGGTTTGGTGGAGATGTATTTTTTTAGCCTTCTTTTGTCTGGGAATCTCCTTATTTCACCTTCCAGTTTGAATGAGAGCTTTGCTGGGTAGAGTATTCTTGGTTTCATGCCTTTGTTTTTCATTACTTGGAGTATTTTTTGCCATTCCCTTCTGGCTTGCAATTTTTCTGCTGAGAAATGATTTGATAACCATATCGGAGCTCCCTTAATTGTTTTATTTTTTGCTGTTTCTCTCTTGATGCTTTTAGTATTCCTTCTTTGTCTTTGAAGTTTACCATTTTAATTATGATGTGTCTTGAAGTAGGCCTGTTTGGGTTCATCCTCATTGGGACCCTCTGTGCTTCCTGAACTTGAATGACCCTTTCACTCAACATTTTAGAGAAGTTTTCTGTCATTACTTTTTCAAACAGGTTTTCTATCTCTTGCTTCTCTTCTTCTAGTATCCCTATGATACAGATATTTCTGCGTTTCATGTTGTCCTATATTTCTCTTAAAACCTCTTCATTCTTTTTCAGTCTTTTTTCATTTTGTTTCCATGTCTGATTATTTTTTCCCTGTTGTCCTCCAATTTGCTGATCCTGTCCTTTGCTTCATCTAACCTGATTTGAATTGCTTCTATTGTGTTCTTCAGTTCTGAAATTGCATTCTTCATTTCCTCCGGTTCTTACTGATTGTTTCTGTGTCCTTTTTAATGCTGGTGTAATTTTTCATAAGTTCCTTATAGTTGCCCTGAAGTTCTTTGTAGCTTTCTTTGATTTTCACCAATTCATGGAGCTGTCTTATAATGATTTGTTTGAATTCCATGTCTGATAGCTTGCTAGTTTCTATTTCAATTCTCAGTCTGTCTGGTGATTCCTCCTTTCCTTTTGGTGATGGACTGACTCTTTTTTCCCCCATTTTGGGTGTCCGTTTTTGCTTGTTTTTGTCTTGGATTAATCTGCTTTGATTCCTTGCATTCATGGAGTCCCCTTCTATGTTAGGAGGTTTGTGGGGTTCAGTGTTGCTCTTGGTGTGCCCTTTATGTCATTAGCTTAGGCTGTCTGGTTGTATTTTGGATTTATTGCATGTGTTGCTCCTTTCATTCCTGTTGGCTGATTGAGAGACACTTCTTCTATCATGTCTCATACACTGTTTTTGAGCTGCTCCTAAAAGAGAACCACCAGTCCAGGCAAAATAACCACACCTTCAAAGATATTTTTCTACGTTAATCCCCGTTTTGGCTGCATAATGAACCTAGCTAAATACCCATACCCTCCAAAGTAATCCCCACTTTTAAACACATCCTCAGCTGCAACTGAGCCAGTCTTAATAGGGATGTAGATATGATAAGACTGTTAATAGGAGGGGGAAAATGTTGAAGTTGACTAAAGTACAAATAGTTGTGAAGGGTGCAAAGGAGTAGCAAATATAGTGGGGATGTGAGAAAGAAAGCCAACTTATCTCTTATATAGAAATGGGGAAGGGGGAATTCAGAATGCCTCAATTGTGAGTGGACAGTATAAGCCTATATATATAGATGCCTCATCTACCTCCCTGTCCTCCTTCAATGAGCACTGATTGATTGGTCATGGTGGAGCCAGGACCAGTATGTTTTTAGCATTAAGAAAGAATGTGTAGTCCCTAGTAGCACACCCACAAAAAACAAAGTTTTAAGAGGCTGGAGAGGGGAAGAATACTTAGATTGAGGACTGGGAATGAGTTGTAGCAGGAGAGTGAGTAGACTTTAAAACAAGTGGAGGAGAGGGATCTTGGGTAGTTAAATGAATTGGGAGAAGGGAGGAGTAAAAATATGGGATTTGGGATACACTATGATATAAACTATATTTACTTAAAGTGAACTATTGTGAGGGTTGGAAGTAACTTTCAAAAAGGATATGTTAGGGATTATGTAGCTCTCGGTGTAAATCAGTTTCTTGAGGTTAGTAGTGATTCGTTTCCTGGGTCTGCCTCTTTTTCTTGATCAAGTCTCTACAGTCTGCAATGAGGCTGTGGGGCCTTGGAATGGCAGGGTCTATGGCTTTACAGTCAGGGCTGAATCTGGTTGTCACATCCCTGGTTGGCTGAGCCTCTAGTAGCCTAGCTGAGTTTCAGCACTTCTGGCATTTTGGGGCCCTCCCTTCTCTCACTGGTTCTGTGTGGAGAGCTGCAGATGCTTTTGTGGTATTGATGGCTACTCCTCCCCCTCCAGCTCCTTGAGGAGGTTTCTGCCTGAGATGGGTGTGGCCTGCAGCTTCAATTGCTCCAGTGATGGCTAGCCCTCCCACTTCAAGGAAGTTTTTGCAGCCTGTGTCTACAAAGAGTGCCTAGCTCTCTAGGGGGCCCTCGGGGTAGTTTGGGGATGATGGCTAGCCCTCCTTGTCCAGTTACTTGAGGAGGTTTTCACCGCCTTTGATAGGCCCCTGATTCTGTGGGAAGCCCTGCAGTGATAGCACCAGCAATGACTAGCCTTTCCCCTCCAGCTCTTCGAGGAGGTTTATGGTGCTTGCAATGGGCACCTGGCTCTGTAGGGAAGCCTGAGCTGTGTGCTGGCAATGGCTACCCCTCTTCCTTCAGCTCTGAGGTTTTTGCCGCCTGCAATGGATGTGCCTTTTGCACCAGCAGCAAGTTCCCAGCGCACAGTTTTGAGCTGTGGTTTCTGTGGGAGCCTATGGGATGGTGTTGTTGTGCAGCATTGGGCCTCCCTTCTTGCTGGGGGCTGAGCTACCCTTTGCCAGGGTGGTGCAGCAGCACAATTTTCTGCCCTCATGCAACCCCAGCCGGTGCACTTCCCCTGCTCCCGCTCCTGCTCCCCATGGCTTTCCCCTCCTCCTCTGCCTCTGGCCCTGGGAGGGTCTTCCTCTCAGCCTCAGGAGTGTGACGCACACAGTCCCTCCCCTGTAGGAGTTCAGTTCCTCAATTTCCCCGAGTTTGCACTCACTGTCCATACTTCACTGCTCAGACTTCTAGTCACTGGGGAGCCTGAAGCTGTCTCTGGGCAGAGCCACCACTGCCCAGAGCTGACCTTGGCCCGTTGGCTGGCAGGTTCGGAACTGTCTCACCTGCTCTCCTGTAGAACACTGCAGCCTCTGGGCTGTGCACTCCTGAGTCCAGATGCTTGAAGCTCTAATTCACAGGGACCTGTAGACATCTTTTGCTCCCTAACCTCTCCTCCAGCTGCTCCTCCAGCAGAACACTGTCAGCACTGCCATCTACTCTGTGGCCGTCCTTCCTCCCTGATTTCTTTTATTCTTTGTCCACTTTTTCCGCATGACTTTTTGAGCTTATTTAAGGCAGTTATTTAAAAAATTTTTTCAACTAAGTCCAATGACTGGACTTCCTCAGGAAAGCGTCCTATCTCATCCCTTTGGATGACCCATTTTTTCCAGTTTTTTTTTTTTTTTTGTTATGTCTTTTGATGTTTTGTGTAAATTAGATATTTGATTATTATAATTTGGTAACTCTAGTAAACAGATTCTTCCCATTTCCATGATTTGATGTTTATCGATTAATTGATTAATAGAATGAATGATGAATGCTGTAGTAGTCTCTTTTGAGACCTTTTAAAACTAATTTTGCAAAAATCATTTCTTGTTGGATGTGTTCACTGAAGTGTCTCTTACTTACCTTAAGTCATGGTAAGCTAATGTTTTCACAAAGACTTTCATATTTTCCAGGACCTGAAACACATCACCAAATAAAAAAATACTAAAAAATAAAAGAGAAAACTACCACTTGTCTAGTTTTTAAAATTCTGGCTCTGCACTGGTGCAATTCTATACTGATTATTTAAACTTGCACTGAGCCCAGGGATTCACATGAGGTGAAAGCTTAAAGCTTTCACAGGATTGTTCTTTGTTCCTTCTGCCTAGATCTGTGTTTGGCTTTCTAAATTCTTCCATAACATTTGTATTCTCTGCCACTTTTGGCCATTGAATTCTGTGTCTTATTGGCTTAGTTGTCAGTGATTTGACCAAGTTTCCTTCAACATATGGAACAAAAAAGAAAGAAAGAAAGAGAAAACAATAAAGATAAATAAAAGGAAAATACACTCTCTCAGCCTTGGCAGATTGGGTGTCTGTTTGGGGACATTCCTTTAACACTTACCCTGTGCATTTACAGTTTTGAATTAGCCTTCATATCCTTTAAGCTTTTAGCATGAAGTTAGCCAGAAGTGAAAGATGACAGTTACTCAGGTTTTTCCTGAGCATGCATGCAGCCCTGGGCATGTGCATGACTTTGTAATTCCCCAATACACAGAGGACTATTTAAAAGCCCTTAATTCTCCACATAGGCCCTTTACCAATCTTTCTTCCCAGGTCTTTGATTGCTCTAGTGCTTCTTGTGACTGTGATCTTTAGTTTTACTCTGTGTGTCCGATATTTTTACCTTTATTTACTTTCAACAAATGTTACCAGGAGGGATGCTTCAGCCCCTTAGAGTGCTTAGAATGAGATAAAACAAAGCATCTCTAGCATGATTCTTTCCAAAAGACAGGCCAAAACAGCAAGCACAATTCTTTGAGAATAATGTATGATTGTTTTGTGTGGCATTAGCAACTTGCACCAGGAGTACAGGCTGCTAACTCAATAGGTACCAGCAATCTGAGGTGATCAGGAAAACAACTTAAAATACCATAGTGCTCACTTATGACAATGCAGCCACTTCTGTCTTTATTAAGCTTGCTCCTGGTAGTTGTAAATTTTTCGCTTTATCCTAGAATTCTGAAAAAGTTGATTTTGACATTTTTCTCAGTGTATTAATTGATGTTTGCTACTCTGTTATTTTGGGAAACATCACCTCCCTGAAATTTGCTGCCTTTTATAACAATTTGATTATTGAGAAGTCCTTCCTCAAACTAAGCTTAAGCAAGTTTTGTAGATTCCCATGGTATATTTCAGTTCTGTTCTTTAGGTAATATAAGCTAAATCTTATTTCTTTTCCTTTGGCTGACAGGTCTTATGTTATAGAAATTTGGAATTCTATCCATTCAGAAATATCTTTGTAGGCTTGGCAGATCCCAGTCCATTTTACTGTAGCTCCTAATGCTCTGGTTTCAAATGTTTCTATCCTGTTTGCTCTCTTTTTCTCAGGTGTGACATCTGGAAGATAAAAATACATACTATACCAGCTGTAGTTGACAAGCAGAAGGGGGCATTCCACAAATTTTAGGGAGTAACTCAAGATCTTTTGGCAGCAACGTTACAATGTAGGTTTACATTAAACTGAATAAACTAAACCCCTATGTGTGCTTCACACATGTTAAATTTGGTCCCACTCCTATTGTTTGTTAGCCCACATGCCACTTAACTGGTTTCATCTGAATTTCCTTATATGAAAAATAGGGAGACTTCTGGTCAAGAGGGAAGTATAGGTAAATATGCTTTGCCTCCTTCCACAACTACAGCAAAAATTATAACTAGATAACAAAATGGTATCACCCACATTTGTCAGAAAATCAAACAGTGTAGAAGTCCAATAATCAAGGATTTAGAGAAGCTACATCAATCCAGATGGGTAGTAGGGGTGAAGATTCGGAGACATGCAGAGAGGCCTGGAGAGGTGGAGAGGCACTGAGAGATGGAGTGGTGTGGAGAGGGGTGGAATGGGCAGTCCCATATTATGTGTGGAGGATAAAAATCAGAAGGGAAAGCTCAGGAGTGAGGGATCCCAGCCCCAGACCAGACCACCCAGCCCAGAGTTCCAGTGCAAGGAAGATAAGTCACCATAACTTTTGGCTGTAAAAATCAGTCGGGGTTGGGTCAGCAGAATGAACTGCAAGATTCTCAGGAGACTCCACTTAAAGGGCCCAAAAGGTCTTAGGACTTACACAGATCCATGTGGGATTCACCACCAGAGCAACAGCTGGAAGGGCACCAGTGGCATATGGGGAGAAAGCGAAATGACTGGCAATAGGGTGAGTGTTGAGACAGTTTCCTCCCAGGCAAATCACCAGAGGCCAAACGGTGGCATTGTCCCCTCTCTGATCCATCCCACACCCAGAGCACAAAGCAGTGAAATGGGCTGCCTTGCCTTGGCGATTACTTAAGGTGCTAGCTCATACAATTTACAGGTGTGCTTTTCTAAATAGGCCACACTACCAAGACAGGGAATCAAAGCATCTCTACCTTATACACAGAAACAAACACATGGTGGCTGCCAAAGTGAGGAGACAAAGAAATATGGCCCAAATGAAAGAACAAAACAAAATTCCAGAAAAAGAACTAAATAAAATGGAGATAAGCAATCTATTAGGTAAGCAACCTGGTTTTCAAGATGCTCAAAGAACTCATTGGGTACTGCAACAGCATATAAAAGACCCAGGCAGAAATGAAGGTTGCATGAAGTGAAATAAAAAAATCTACAGGGAACCAATAATGGAGGGGATGAAGATGAGAAAACAATGATTTGGAATATCAGGGAGAAAAAGCATTCAATCAGAACAGCAAGAAGAAAAAAATTTAAAAAAGGGATAGACTAAGGAGCCTCTGGGACATCTCCAAACGTACCAACATCTCAATCATAGGGGTGCCAGAAGGAGAAGAGGAAGAGCAAGAAATTGAAAACTTATTTGAAAAAATAATGAAAGAAAACTTCCCTTATTTGGTTAAAACAACAGACATACAAATCCAGGAAGCAGTCCCAGACAAGTTGGACCCAGAGGACCCTATCAAAACACATCATAATTAAATGTCAAAGGTTAAAGAATCTTAAAAGTAGTAAGAGAAAAGAAAAGAGTTAACTACAAAAGAGTTATTTTTTTTTTCCAGGATCTGTATCTTTTAAAAATTTATTTTTATTATTTTTTAAAATTTTTATTGTTGTTGTATTACATCCATCCCATTTTTACTCCCCTCTGTCCCCCTCCCCACCCACCCATCCCCCCCAAAGTCAATCCCACCTGTTGTCCATGTCCATGGTTCCTTTATCCTAGGTTCTTGTCTAAACTGCTCCCCTTCCTTGCCTCTTCCTACCCCCTCCCCCCAACTCCCTTCCACCTGACCCCTGAAGGCCTATTCACTGTATTCATATATTTGGTTCTGTTTTGCTTATTGTTAGTTTTGTTCATTATTGTCCTGTAATGGGTGAGATCATATGATATTTGTCCTTCACTGACTGGCTTATTTCACTAAGCATAATACTCTTCAGTTCCATCCATGTTTTTGCAAAGGGTAGGAGTTCCTTCTTTCTTTCTGCTGTATAGTATTCCATTGTGTAAATGTACCAAAGTTTTTTGATCCAATCATCCACTGATGGGCACTTAGGCTGTTTCCAGCACTTGGCTATTGTAAATAATGCTGCTATGAACATAGGTGTACATAGGTTCTTATGAATTGGTGTTTTTACAAAGGAGTTCTTATAAGACTGTCATCTGATTTCTCAACAAACTTTTCAGGCTAGAAGGAACTGTCAAGAAGCAGTGAAAGTGATGGAAAGCAAGGACCTACAACCTAGATTACTCTATCCATCAAAGCTATCATTTAGAATTGAAGTGCTTCCCAGACAAGGTAAAACTAAAGGAGCTCATCATCACCAAGCCATTATTATATGAAATGTTAAAGGGAACTATATAAGAAAAAAAAAAAGATCACCCTGGTTGGTGGCACAGTGAATAAGGTGCTAGCCTGCGAACACAGAGGTTGCTGGTTCGATTCCCAGCCAGGGCACACATTACCAGGTTGAAGGCAGGTCTCCAGCCAGGTCAGTAGCTGGAGGCAGGTGAAAGTCAATCATACATTGATGTATCTCTCCCTCTCTGCCTCTCTCCCTCCCCCCCCTCTCTAAAAATAATAAATAAAATCTTTTTAAAAATCAAAACTATGAACATTAAAATAGCAACAAAGTCACAACTGTCAACAACTGAATCTAAAAGAACAAACTAAGCATACAAGCAGAACAGGAGCAGAATCATAGACATGGAGATCATTTGGATGGTTATCAGCTGAGAGGAGGAAGGGGGAGAATGGTAGAAAAGTTGCAGAGATTAAGAAGTACAACTGAGGCCCTGGCTGGTGGCTCAGTGGATAAGACACCGACCTGAAAACCCAAAAGTCGCTGGTTTGATTCCCCAGCAAGGGAACATAACCAGGTTGCAAGCCAGGTCTCCAGCCAGGTCCTTAGCTGGAGGCAGGTAAAAGGCAACCATATGTTCATGTCTCTCTCCCTCTCTGCCTCTCTCCCTTCCCCTCTGTCTAAAAATAATAAATGATGTCTTAAAAAAAGAAAAGAAAAGATGTACAAATGAGTAGGTATAAAACAGACAGGAGGATGTTAAGAACAGTATAGATAATGGAGTAACCAAATAAATTATATGCATAGACGTGAACTAATGGGAGGATTGCTGGAGGGAAGGAGGGCAAAAGGAAAAAATTGAGACAGCTGCAGTAACAAAATAAAATATTTTTAAAAAAGAAAAGTGGGGATAGTAATACTCAAAATATCATCACTTGCAATATGAAAATACTTTGAGCATGTGCAAAGTTACTATTCCTGTTCCTTCTTTAATCCTACTTAATATTGTAATACTTTAAAAATACTAATCAATAACAACAACCCTCATATTCTTATTTAATTGGTATGGGCTGTGGCCTATGCATCATGTTTTTAAAATTACTTCAGGTAATTCTAATGTACAAAGTTGAGATCCATTGCCTCTATGGTAGAGAAATTGAAAACCAAAGGAGTTAGCTAACATCTACTATACTGCAATGAATTAAACCTCCAACCATATTATGAAAGTAAGTACAGTTCATTATTCTTGCCCACACTTTATACTTTAGAATGACATAGCACAAAAGGCTATGTAAGTAGCACAGCAGGTAAGTCTCAGCCCTGGTTGAAATCAAGGGAGCCTGATTCCAGAGCCCAAGAGAGGAACCACTCCTCTAGGGCTTCTCCAGCTGG
This sequence comes from Noctilio leporinus, assembly GCA_004026585.1. Taxonomy (NCBI): domain Eukaryota; kingdom Metazoa; phylum Chordata; class Mammalia; order Chiroptera; family Noctilionidae; genus Noctilio; species Noctilio leporinus. The sequence continues at coordinate 64,181 of PVIW01007643.1, forward strand.
GCTCCAGTTTTGTCATTGATGCTCTAGTTTGTGTAATTCTCTTTTGAGTTTGGGGCCTAATAACTATTGCACATTCATCAAATGAGGCTTAGTAGATTCTCCAAAATGCCAGTAATCATTGGGTAAACATCCAGCCAGTTAAGCGGTGAGAAATGTCTCAGGAGATCAATGAACAGCAAGCAGTAAAGGGGACAAGCAGGGGAATTGGTTAATGGAGAAAACATTTTAAAAATACCATGAAAAAGGGGATGGATGTAATACAACAATAATAAAATTAAATTTAAAAAAGTGTGAAATAAAAGATACTGCATTGGCAAAAAAAAAAAAAAATACTATGATATCAGAAGAAAAGGAAATAGGAAACAAAAGTAAACTAAGGCCTGGAAAAAGCAGTCAGGGTTCCTGAAACTGTATCAAGAATCACAGCAAGTCTTTATTATACCTTTATTCAGGACTTGCACAAAAGAATTGAAAGTGAAACAACCTCTGTGGGTTTGGAGGACTGTGTAAGTGTAAATTAGAGGCTAGAAATTCAGGAGGAAGTTTGAAGGATGCTTATCATTCCAGCTCTTAGGAAGTAAAGGACAAGGTAGACACAAACATGAATTGCAGAGAAAGGAAATATTTTATTGTACTTTTTATTTTGGTAAATGCACATAACATAAAACTTATCTTTCTAAGCATCTTGAAGTGTACAATTCAGTGATATTAAATAGTTACAATCTGGTGCAACTGGAACCACTATCTACTTTCAGATTTTTTTCATAACCCCAAATAGAAACACTGTAATCATTAAGCTGTCAGTCCCCATTCCCTTGTGCTTTCAGCCCTTGGAAACCAGAAACCTGCCTTCTGTCTCTAAGAATTTATTTATTCTGGGTATTTGTTATAAATAGATCATATAATAATGGACCTTTGTGTCCGTCTTTCACTCAGTATAATTTATTCATAGCTATTCATGTTGGAGCTTGTATTACTGCTTCATTTTTTAGCCGAATAATATTCCATTTTATAGATATACTACATTTTATTTATATACATCCATTGGTGGACATTTGGGCTGTATCCACCTTTTGGTTGTTGTGAATAATACTGCTTTGTATACTCATGTGCAGGTATTTATTTGAACATGTTTCCAATATTTTTGTACATATGTAGGAATAGAATAGCTGCATTACATGATAATTCTATGTTTAACTTTAAGGTGCCACCAAAATATTTTTTTCTTTTACATTTCTACCAGTGATAATGAATGGTACCAATTTCTCAACTTGTCAACACTTGTTATTTTTTAAAAGTATAGCCATTCAACTGGACATAAAATGGTATCTTTTTGTGTTTTGATTCACATTTCTCTAATGACAAATGACATTTATCATTTTTTAATGTGATTGTTGGCCATCTTTATATTTTCTTTGGAAGAGTGTCTATTCATGTCCTTTGTTCATTTTTTTGTTGGGCTTTTTGTAGTTTAGTTGTTGAATTGTAAGAATTTAAAAATATATTCTAGATACTAGACATTTTCATATGTATTATTGGAAGATGTTTACTCCCATTTTCATTCTCTTGAAGTGTATTTTAGTGTACAAAATTGTTTAATTTGATAAGTCCATTTAATTGTTACTTTTGATTGCATTTTATTTTTTATGTATCATGTGATATTTATTCAGTTTTTGTTTTTCAATTATAGTTGACATACAATATTGTATTGGTTTCATTATATAACTTACTAAGTGATCATTCTGATAAATCTAGTATCCCATCTAACGCCATACATAATTATTAGACCATTATTGACTATATTCCCTGTGCTGTACTCTACATCCCTATGACTATTCTGTAACAACCAATTGTACTTCTTAACCCCTTCATCTTTTTTACTCATTCCCCCAACACCCTTCCAATCTGGCAACTGTCAAAATGGTCTCTGTATTTGAATATGTTTCCTGTTCTGTTTGTTTAATTTTTTATATTTAATTGTTGATAGATAGTATTTATTGCCACTTTATTCATATTTTTTGCCTTTTTTTCCTTCTTAAAAAAAAGATCCTTTAAGTATTTCATTTAATACTGGTTTGGTGGTGATGAATTCATTTAGTTTTTTCTCCTCTGGGAAATTCTTTACATGTCCTTCAATTCTAAATGATAGCTTTGCTGGGTGGAGTAATGTTGGTTGTAGATCCTTGATTTTCATCAATGAGTATTTCTTAACAATCCCTTCTGGCCTGCAAATATTCTTTTGAGAAATTAGCCAACGGTCTTATGGGAGTTCCCCTATAGCTGCTTTCTTTCTTGCTACTTTAGAGATTCTCTTTATCTTTAACATTCGGCATTTTAATTATGACATGTCTTGTTGTGGGCCAATTTGGGTTCATTTTCTTTTGGACTTTGTGCTTCCTGGACTTGTATGTCTGTCTATTTGCTTCATCAGGTTAGGGAAGTTTTCTGTCATTTTTAAAATAGGTTTGCAATTTCTTGCTCTTTTCTTACTGGTGCCCCCTGCCCCCACTATAATGTGAATGTTGATACACTTGAAGTTGTCCCAGAGGCTTCCTACACTATCTTCATTTTTTTTTTTTTTGCTGTTCTGATTGGGTGTTTTTGGTTCCTTATATTCCAAATCACTGACTTCATTCTTGGCTTCATTTATTCCACTGTTGATTTGCTGTTAATCATTCTTCATTTCAATTAATGTATCTTTTGTTTCTCACTGGTTCTTTTTTATGGTTTCTATGTCCTTTTTCATGCTGTTGAAGTTCTCACTAACTTTCTTGAAATTCTCAGTAAGTTCTCTGAGCATCCTTATAACCATTATTGTGAACTCTGTATGTGGTAGTTGCATCCATTTTAGTTCATTCTTTTTCTGGAGATTTCTCCTGTTCTTTCATTTGGGACTTGTTTCTTTGTCTCCAAATTTCGGCCACTTCCCTATGTCTGTTCCTATGTATTAGGTAGAGCTGCTACATCCTTTAGACTTAGTTGAGTGGCTTTGTGTAGTAGGTGTCCTGATAGGCCCAGTAGCACAGCCTCCCCAGTCACCTGGTGCTCCAGGTGTGCACCAGTGTGGGCTTTGTGCACTGTCCTGTTGTAGTTGAACCTGGCTTGCAGGCCAACTCTCTGAAAGGACCACCTGCACCTACAGTGGAGGAACTACTGTGCAGGAGTCAACCCTATGGAACAGCAGGGCTTTGGTAATTTGTAGGTATATTATGAAAAATTACCAAAACAAAGATCATGAAAGTGTATCCCTATGTATTTATGTAAGAATTTTATAGTTTTAGTTTTTATTCTTGTCTTTTATCCATTTTGGGTTTATTTTTGGTCATAGTAAAAGAGTTAAACTTACCCTTACATGTTGATATCCTGTTGTCCCATTAACATTATTAACTTGAGAAATTCCTGAACTTTCATTCCATTTTATTGATTTATATGTCTGCCCTTATGCCAGCACTACACTGTTTAAATTTAACTTTGTAGTAAATATTGACATTAGGGAATGTGAATCTTCAAACTTTATTCCTTTCCTAGTTTGTTTTGGCTCTTCAGGTGTGTTTCTAATTACATAGGAAATTAAGAACCAGATTTTCTTTTTTCTTTTTTAATTTTATTGTTGTTGTATTACGTCCATTCACTTTTTGCTCCCCTCTGTTCCCCTCCCCACCCACCCAATCTCCCCAAAGTCAATCCCACCTGTTGTCCATGTCCATGGTTCCTTTATACTAGGTTCTTGTCTAAGCTGCTCCCATTTCTTGCATCTGTCGCCCCCCTCCCCCCAACCGCTTTCGCCCTGACCACTGAAGGCCTATTCATTGTATTCATATATTTGGTTCTGTTTTGCTTGTTGTTAGTTTTGCTCATTATTGTCCTGTAATGAGTGAGATCATATGATATTTGTCCTTTACTGACTGGCTTATTTCACTAAGCATAATACTCTCCAGTTCCATCCATGTTGTTGCAAAGGGTACAAGTTCCTTCTTTTTTTCTGTTATATAGAATTCCATTGTGTAAATGTACTAAAGATTTTTGATCCAATCATCCACTGATGGGCACTTAGGCTGTTTCCAGCACTTGGCTATTGTAAATAGTGCTGCTATGAACATAGGTGTACATAGGTTCTTATGAATTGGTGTTTCAGGATTCTTTGGGTATAGTCCAAGTAGTGGAATTACTGGATCAAAAGGCAGTTCCATTTTTAGTTTTTTAAGGAAACCCCATATTGTTTTCCACAGTGGCTGCACCAGCCGACATTCCCACCAACAGTGTAGGAGGGTTCCCTTTGCCCCACATCCTCGCCAATACTTGTTGTTTGTTGATTTGCTGATGATTGCCATTCTGACAGGTGTGAGGTAGTAACTTATTGTGGTTTTAATTTGCATCTCTCTGATGACTAGTGATGTTGAGCATTCTTTCATATGCCTCTGGGCCCTTTGTATATCTTCCTCAGTGAGTTGTCTGTTCAGGTCCTTTGCCCATTTATTAATTGGGCTGTCTGTCTCCCTGGTGTAGAGTCGCATTAGTTCTTTATATATTTTGGAGATCAGACCCTTGCCTAAGGTATCATTGGCAATTATGTTTTCCCATACAGTTGGTTCCCTTTGAATTTTGCTGACATTTTCTTTAGCTGAACAGAAACTTTTCAATTTGATATAGTCCCATTTGTTGATTTGTTCTTTGATTTCCTTTGCCCTTGGTGAAGTATCAGTAAACATATTTCGGCCTAGGATATCCAAAAGTTTACTGCCGATATTTATCTCCAGGACCTTTATGGTGGCACTGCTTATGTTTAAATCCTTTATTCATCTTGAGTTTATTTTGGTGTATGGTGTAAGTTGGTGGTCTAATTTTACCTTTTTGCATGTTGCTGTCCAGTTCTCCCAACACCATTTGTTGAAGAGACTGTTTTTACTCTATTTGATGTTCCTTCCCCCTTTGTCAAATATGAGTTGACCATAGAGTCCTGGGTTAATTTCTGAGCTCTCTATTCTGTTCCATTGATCTATATGTCTATTCTTATGCCAGTACCATGCTGTTTTGATGACAGTAGCCTTGTAGTATTTTTTGATGTCCGGTATTGTGATTCCTCCTACCTTGTTCTTCTTTCTCAAGATTGTGGTGGCTATTCGTGGGCGTTTTTGGCTCCATATAAATTTTTGAAGTATTTTTTCTATTTCTGTGAAGTCTGTCATTGTTATTTTAATTGGGATTGCATTGAATCTGTAGATTGCTTTGGGTAGTATGGACATTTTAATGATATTCATTCTTCCCATCCATGAACATGGTATATGCTTCCATTCATTTGTGTCTTCCTTGATTTGTTGCTTCATTGTTCTGGAGTTTTCTGAGTACAGGTTTTTACCTCCTTAGTTAAGTTGATTCCTAGGTACTTTATTTTTCTTGTTGCTATGGTAAATGGGATTTGTTTTTTCACTTCTATTTCTGTTGTTTCATTATTGGTATACAAAAATGCTTTTGATTTCTGGATATTGACTTTATACCCAGCTATATTGCTAAATTTGCTATTAGGTTGAGTAAGTTTTTGGTGGAGCCAATCGGGTTTTGTATGTACACTATCCTATCATCTGCAAATAATGACTGTTTGACTCCTCCTTTCCAATTTGGATACCTTTGATTCCTTTTTCTTCTCTGATGGCTATAGCTAGAACTTCCAAAACAATTTTGAATGGAAGTGGAGAAAGTGGACAGCCTTGTCTCGATCCCGATCTTAGGGGGAAAGCTTTCAGTTTTTGTCCATTAAGTATGATGTTGGCTTCAGGTTTCTCATAGATGGCCTTTATGATGTTGAAGTATGCTCCCTCTATTCCGATTTTGCTGAGGGTTTTTATCATAAATGGTTGCTGCACTTTATCAAATGCTTTTTCAGCATCTATTGATATGATCATATGGTTTTTCTCTTTCAATTTGTTGATGTGGTGTATGACATTTATTGATTTACGAATGTTGTACCATCCTTGCATCCCTGGGATGAAGCCCACTTGATCATGG
>PVIW01007644.1:0-70085 GCA_004026585.1 Noctilio leporinus
AAGTATGATGTTGGCTTCAGGTTTCTCATAGATGGCCTTTATGATGTTGAGGTATGCTCCCTCTATTCCCATTTTGCTGAGGGTTTTTATCATAAATGGTTGCTGCACTTTATCAAATGCTTTTTCAGCATCTATTGATAGGATCATATGGTTTTTATCTTTCAATTTGTTGATGTGGTGTATTACATTGATTGATTTTTGAATGTTGTACCATCCTTGCATCCCTGGGATGAAGCCCACTTGATCACGGTGTATGATCTTTGTAATATACTGCTGAATCCGATTGGCATATGAGTTCTTTATATATTTTGGAGCTCAAATTGTTGTCAGAGGTATCATTGGCAAATATATTTCCCATACAGTTGGTTTCCTTTTCATTTTGATAGTGTGACCTTCTGTGGTAGGAGACCTCCGGAATTCAGGGGTGCAGTCTCTGTGATCTGAGTTTGATACTCTTGGGAAGCCCTTTATGCTGTTTGTGTGGGCTCTCTGGTTGTAATTGGATTTTGGTTGTTGGATCATTCTTTAGTGGATCCCTTCCTCTGGCTGACAAGTGACTCAGAGTCACTCCAACCACAACTGTTGTATGGGTACTGTCAGAACAAAACCAAACAGCCCAGGAAACAAACCTATACCCACAAAAATATCCCCCCACCCACAATCGTACTACCAACAGCTAATGAGCCAATATTTATAAAAGTGTAAAAAAATTAAGAAAGGAAAAATGAACATGAAATGACTAACTGAAATAAAAATTATTTTGAGAGGATAAAGGGAGGAACAATAATAAGAGTAGAATAGAAACAAGGCAATGAGAGTAAGGAAGTAAAATTTACATTGTAAATAAAAAAGGGGGGAAGAAGGCAGCATGGAGTAAGAGGTAGGAAGCGTATAGTACTAGGTTTAAACAGACATATTAGGACATCAAGTGCCACCATCAAAATTGATTTTTCTTCACATGAACTTTTCTAATAAAAACTAATGTTTATCATCCTGTCCAGAGCTTTCATTTCCCTCCTTTAAATGGATGGTGATGGAAGGATCAAATTCAGTGATGCAAAAATCCTTCAGGTTCTTCAGAAGAAATCTGAAGCCTAGATCCAAATACCTCATTATTCTTTTTAATATGCAAGCAACATGAAAATGCAGCTTTATGAAAAACAAGGGAAAGTTTATGAAAAATGTTTCCCAACCATAGCGTTCATTTGCATGTGTTGGGTATTTTCCTATGTGGAAAATATAGCTTCCCAGCACCTGGTCCATTTCCCAGAGCTCCCCATCATGCCTGCCATGGTTAAAGGAGTTTATCTCCTCCTCAAACTTGAAAAGAAGCCTATCTCTGGCCTGTTCAAAACCTCCAGTGATGCTATTTCCTACAAAACAAAGATCAAGTTCTCCTGCATGGTCCTTTCAACCCTCTCCCATTTGGCAGTTTCCTTCCCCTTCAAATATGTTTCAATCACACAGTCATATTCAGTTCCCTGAATGAACACTAGAGCTACCTATTTCTAGTCCCATATTTCCCAAACACCAGTGCTCCAATGGGCTTCCTAGAAACAGATTAAGAAATGACACTTTGGCCTTGCCCAGGCAGTTCCCTCTGCCCAGAATGCTTTTGTCCACAGAAAGCCCCAGCCTTCTGTGAAGCTAACCCAGGAAAGACTCTCTCTACCGAGAAAACAAAATCTCTCTTTTCTCGGTACTCACAGAATATACTGAAGCTCTTCCTCTATCACTTTATAAATGAACATCTAGACAATATGTAATGGTCTACATAAAAGCTTTTGCAGATACATTATTTCTAAATTTTCACAGAAGTCCTATATGTTCAATACTATTTTCTTGAAGAAAGAGCAGCTGTTCAGAATCTCAGGCAAGCTCTTTCTACCTGAACCACATTCCTATCTGCAAAATTAATAATATCATAAATAGCCATCAAGAATAGTTATTACTATTAAAACAAAATACTTCTTCCTAAGGACCTTACCCAGTTTTCACAGAGAACACAAATTGATGGACTATAACAGAATTTGACTGGTATATATAGTGAGTTGGGTCTATAAGGATTTTTTTTTAGTTCAGCCGACATTTAAAAATAGGAGTGCACAGAAAATCTAGATCAGCTTCTCATTTTCTGAACGAGGAGGAAGAGGAGGAAAGATTAGCATGCCTATATGATAATGCCCAGGGATTGAGTAGCTGGTGTTTCCTTTGAAGAAGGTATTCATCTCAGTGTCACAGTCCCCACTAGTCCCTATTGCTTCTCTGATATTAAAGCTGCTAATCCCCATTTATCATCATACACTGTTGTTTTTTATAGCAGAGAGATGTATCTCAAATGTGTCTCTAACGAAATTGGAAAAGTAAAGGATAATCAGGAAGAAACTATATTTCAACAAACCAGAAAATGACACAAACTAAATGTGTTAACTATTTTTACATATCTACTGTACTAGTCAAAGAAAGTAAGTCTGTGTCTTACACTTGTTATGGTATGAATGCTTGTGTGCTCCCAATATTTACATGTTGAAATTGTACCCCAAAGGTGATGATACTAGGAGGTGGGGCCTTGGGCAGTGATTAAGTTATGAGTTGGGGCCCTTGTGAATAAGATTAATGCCATTAAAAGAAGCCTCCTGGAGCTTACTTGCCCCTTCTTCCTATGACATTACAGTGAGAAGTTGGCTGTCAGTGAGGAGACTGACTCTCCCCAGATACTGAATCTGCCCACACCATAATCTTAAACTTTCTAGCCTCTAGAATGATGAGAAATAAATGTTTATTCATTAAAAGTCATCCTGTTCATAGTATTTTGTTATAGCTACCTGCACAGACTAAGCAACTTGGGCTGCTTTACTCATTTACATCACCAGCCTGTTCCCTGAAGTCATTTGGGTTTGCAAACCCAAATCTTGACAGTGACCTCCATAGAGAGGGAAAACAAGAGAGAATATTTTGTTGTTATTTATTGCCCTATCTTCTATTCCAAGAACAGTGCCTGGCACAAAGCAGATCCTTAATATGTGTTTGTTCAACAAACACAGTCAAAAAGTAAGGGAGACAGGTATTTAAAAATAATAACTGCATTTACATGGTGACAACTACTCTTTAAAAAAGACACAGGATACAGTGGAAACATAACAGGTTTTGCCTCTTCACTCAGCTTGACATATAATGAAGGTAAGCCAAAAGGTACAGGTGTCTCCTGACCCAGTCTCCACACTGCTTCCCACACCATATGTTCGCTTCATTAGCAGGAATAAGAAACCATTTCTAGCCCTGGCTGGTGGCACAGTGGATATGTGCCAGCCTGCGAACCCAAAGGTTGCTGGTTCAATCCCCAACCAGGGCACGTAACCAGGTTGCAAGCGAGGTCTCCTCCCAGGTCCATGGCTGGAGGCAGGTAAAAGGCAACCGTACATTGATGTTTCTCTCCCTCTCTCCCTCTCTCCCTCTCTGCCTCTCTTCCCTCTCCTCTCCCTAAAAATAATAAATAAAATCTTTAAAAGACAAAAAAGAAACCATTTCTGCAAAGGGCCAGATAGTAAATATTTTAGGCTTTTAAACCATATTGTTTCCATCACAACTATTAAACCCTGTCACTGTAGCACAAAAGCAGCCATAGTCAATATGGAAGCAAAAAAGCATGCCTGTATCCCAATAAAACTTTCTTTACAGACAGTGATCCATGTTGGGCCCATGGGACATAGTTTGCAAACCTTGTTCTAGAGGTTAGAAACCATTTTTATCATCTTGGTAATTTGTTGAATTAAATTGAACTATTTGGAGGACTTTACTCTTGATTTTTGACTCTGTTCTTTGATATATATCAGCAAAAATGTGTGTGTGTATATATCTATATATACACACGCACATATACTTTTTTACATACAGATACACACTTATATATGTATATAAAAGGTCTGTGCAGAAGATATCCAGCCATGTACTATGAAAAAGAGAAATTTATTGAAGAGATAACATACAAGAAACATTGTACATAGGACAATGACACCTCAGCCCCCTTCAAAGTAGGCACCGTGAGACCTCACACAACTCCCTGTTGCTATCAGCTGTCCCACTGTATTTTCCTGAATCTCATCGATGGTCTGAAATCTCTTCCCTTTCAAGGTGATTTTTGGTTTTGGGAAAAGACAGAAGTTGCGGGACACCAAATCTGGTTCATTGGTAGCAGGTTGAATCAAATCCTTAGCGACTATAGCACAATGTTCCTTCTGCTCTAATAGCAGAAGCCACAGAATGAATTTTGCCACAACACATTTCATGCCAAGATCCTGTGACTCAGACAGTAGTTTTTGGAATCCCTAGATCAGCTAGTTCTCGCACTGACAGTTGCTGATCTTTGTTGAGTGTAGCCTATACATGTTCAACATTCTCAGGTATTCTGCTTGTTGCAGGCCTTCCAGAACATGGATCACTTTCAATAGATTCTCAACCATCTTTGAAGTGTTTGTGCCACAATTTTATTTGCACTGTACTCATTGCATCATTCCTGAAAACCATCTAAATCATATGAACACTTTCCATGGATGAATGTTCAAGCTTAACACAAAATTTCATGCAGATTCATTGCTCTACTTGCTCAGTCATTTTGAATGTGAAGGCGGCAGCCACACAGTACACATGCTCACTCACTATCTATAGCCCCCACTGACCAATAGAGTAAAAGTCAGCATTGTTCATGCATGTGCATTCCAGTCCATTCTCCTTGGCTGCCATATTACATTGATGTCATGCAAATCATTCTCGTTATATTAACAATGACTGGATTTTTTCCAGACAGGCCTTGGGTGTCTTTGGCAGCATGGCACAACACACCAAGAAGGTCAGAACCATCAACACACACACACACACACATTCACTTGAAGCAATGGTACCTGACACTAAGCACCTCCAGAAAATGTTGCTGCAGAAAAGAAAACAGAATGGAACACCAATACCACTACTTGGTCTCAAAAAGATCTAAAGGAGTATCAGTGTAGAAACCCAAACGCTTGTTCTGGAGTAGAGAATATTGGCCTTATTTTCTCAGAGGAGAACTCAAGGGATGATATTTACTGAGGCTATATTCTTTCCCCAAATTATAATTCAGATACCTAGGGCAGAAAAAAGAAGATAACAAATGGACACCATACTATACACATGCAATATTCTTTTAGAAGAAGAAAAGGCAGCTCTTCAGATTAAAGGGGCGGAGGGGATCTCCACATAGAAATTAACAGTCTCTTTAGCCCTGATTGTCCTCAATGAGATGAAGGCTTGAATCATATCAAAGAAGTTGAAATAACTATCCTGCAATAGAAAATTAGGCAAAATACAGAGAAATGGGAACGAGAAAATAGAAAGAAAATTTAATGAAAAAGATTATAGAAATAGGAAAGGAAGAAATGATAAGTGAAAGAGAAGAGACAGAGATCAATGAGCCTGTGGTAGGAGTGACAGGCTATCAAGGATGCCTTCAAGGTCATGTGAACAGTCCAGAGTCCTGGATGACCAAAGCCTGGGTAACAGTAGTTTTCAAAAATCTAGCGCATAGCAATTTATAGAACTAAAGATAATTCCTTTAATTCAGTTCTATGCATTGGCTCACACTGTCCACATACATGGAGGGCAAAAGAGACCAAAGGAAAGAGGCAGATTACTCCTAATTCATAGGTAATGATTTTAATAGTGAAGGGAACCCTTAGGTTTGTTTGAGCATCCACAATGTAAATGAACCTCCACATCTTCCCAGAATCTAAAGTTTATGTAGAGGCCTTAACCAGGTTCAGTCATATGAGGTATGTCCCAAAAGTATCAAGCCAACATCAATATAATTAAAACCGTTTGCATGGCCGATACTTTTGAGACACACCTCATGTACACCAGAGGTCCCCAGCCCCCAGGCCATGGACCATTACTGTGGTCTGTTAGAAACTGGGTCACAAGGGAAGCTCACCTAAACTCTGACCCCCACCCCTGACTAAGCCCCACCTCCTGTCCCCCTTTCTTCCACCTGAGCTCTGTTTCCCTGCCCCTCCCTGGAAAAACTGGTCCCAGGTACCAAAAAGTTGAAGACTGCTAAAACACACAGTCCACATGCTCTCAACACATTGTCTTCTCTGCACTGTAACCTTAAAACAGCTCCAACTATTGGCATGGTGGGCAAGACATACATTCCAAGAACAGGAGAAAGGGGTAGGAAGCATTCAATTGCCCAGATCCAGTTTATGCATGGGTCAACCAGTAGTCACTTTCTCTCAATGACTTCCTCCAACTCTACAAAATAAAATATCTAATGTAACAAATTCAGTGTTACCTTGGTGTGTTTGTATCCCTCAGATCTGTTCTAGTGTGCATTGTACATCAGCATTTGAGATCTTTGTTGTGGGAAGAATCATACTGCATTTTTCAGTGGAAGAAAATGCATGGGCCATGCAATAGGCCAAGAATTATCAAAACATTTAACATGACTCATTGATTTCAATGAGTGACTGAGAAGATAACTCTTACAAGTGTGAAAGGAGACTATAAAGAATTCTAATAAAAAAATAACTCCCATGTTTCACATTCTGAAACCAATGTTGAGACCAAAATAGTGATATTCTTGTTTTCTTTTTTCAATAATTTTCTCTCCCTGTTACAAATGGTCAATTGGCCACAAGATTTCTCTGGGTTTTCTTCTAAGGGGAAGTTTGTGTTACCAACCTCAAGTAGAAGTTGCCTAATGGTTATGCAAAGTTCTGAATTTTTGTTTGTCCCTAAAAGTCTCAGCTCCACTGCAACATTATTCTAGGTCTGTGGGGGAAGACGAGGAAGAAATAAGGTGAATGCTTGGAGGGAGAGCTTCTCCCAAAACTAAGAAAGGGACTGTGATCTGTGGATTCTACCACAAGCAGGTTCCACAAAGTAAGGAGAGAGGACAGGATCTCAAAAGGAACAGCTGCTCTGTGTGGTGGGGCAGACTTGACAGTAGGTGCCTAGTCCTCATAAAGACCCAGGGTCCAACTTATAACAAAAGCAGCAGACAGAGAAAAACAAATACTGTGTGGTATCACTTATTTGTGGACTATGAATTAAAAAACTGAACTCACAGAAACAGAGAATAAACAGTGGTTACCAGGGGCTTAAGGGGGGAGAAATGGGAAGATGGTCAAAGGGTACAAACCTCCAGATATAAAATGAATGAGTTCTAAGGAACGAATATACAGCATGATAATTATAGATAATAATGTTGTATCATATATACTTTAAATTTGCTAAGAGTAAATTTTAAGGCTTTGTACCACAAAAAAAAAAAAGGTAGTTATGTGAGGTGATACATGTGTTAATTTTCTTGATTGTGGCAATCATTTCACAACATATGTATGTGTGTATATAGACACACATATATATTAAATCATGTTGTACACTTTAAATATATATGATTTTATTTGTCAATAAAGCCTGGTTGGGCAGCAGAGCCTCTCCTCATCCAGGATAGATGTGAATTTGGGCAGAGATCCATTTGAACCAAAGACACGAGAATCATCCCCTAATGTTCTCATCACAGGGTTTGCAACCTCCCCCGCCCCATTCCATCCTCACCTTCGCCCAATCTGGAGACAGGAAAAACTCCAATAATTACTGAAATTGAATTTTTTAGCCAACATAATGAGATAAAGGCTTGAATCAGATTAAATTTGATTTAGAGAAGTAAAAGAAATGCCTTACACCTAAATGTTGGCTCGGGTAGAAGAAAATCCATTGGGGCTGTCGCACTTCTTAATGAGTCACTTAATTTCACAGAGCTCAGTCACATCGCACATTAAATGCAAAGTAGAATCATTCTTATTGTCAGCCTCTTCCCACTCCTAGCTCTTGAGCTATAATGTGTCAGACACTGTTTTCAGCACTCTAACTCTATGAAGGAAATACCATTGTTACTATCCCATATTACGGGTGACAAAACTTAAGCACAGAGAGGTTAGGTAACTTTCTAACGTCCCACAGCTTGTGACCTTGAGAACTGGAACTCAAAGTCAGGTCATCTGGCTACTGAGGTCAAGCTCTCCACCAGCCAAATGCCTCTTCAGACTGGGGAAAGTGGGCTGGGTGGTAGGTGGGTGGGGCTCACCTATATACAAGAACAGACAAAATCATGCATAACAAGAAGTTCCACAGGCCCTTCATGTCCTGGGGTAGCCATATGACAGCAGATGTGAAAACTCTGAATGTCAGAACAAAATAAGCTTCAGTGAATAGCTGCTGATGAACTGGATGCTTTCCTTGACAATCTCCAAAGGCAGAAACTTAAAGCCTTTTTCTACAATAGTGACTATTCTAGTGTTTTCAACTTTTAAAAAAACGCTGTCCTGAGTTCCAACCAGTCCCTTTCTTGAGTTTTCCACAGAATTAAAGAAAGCTTCATCAGGCAGGACCTCTCTCATTAAATGCCTGTGTGCCTTCACGGGAGGAAAATGCCATTTCTTCCCTGAGCATGTAGGCCTGGATTCAACAAGGAGTAAAACCTACAGGGCTGGTAGGCCAGGAAAATGTCACAAGAAGAGAGTGGGAAGGGAGAGTGGGCATCCACTACCTTCTCTCTAATGTGTCACCTTCCCACCCCTCCAGACCCAACTGGAAAACCAAACCTTGACTGATACTTGGGGGAGGTGGGTTGAGGGTAGTGTATGAAAAGGAGCCAAAATCTGATTAAAATCCCACAGCATATCCTCAGTCTATTTTTTTTTTTTTTTTTTTGCCTTTCCAACACCATTCAGCAATTATATTCACCACATAAATTCTTCCCCTTATTCATAACTTTGATAGTTCTCACATGGGCTGTAGACTATTTACTCTAATTGTGTTCTTATTAACATTCCTATTTTAAATGGCTAAAAATAAGGCTTTGAACTTCCTCTGGGAGAAATTAACTTCGGAAATATCTGCCAAGTATTTGTTTCTTTAAGGTAGAGGTTCCTTTTTTTTTTTTTTTTTTTTTTCCCAGAAAAGACATGGACACCAGGACCACTGGGCACACCCGAAAAAAAAAATATTGCAAGATACTTTAAGATACTATAAACAGATGGAAAGATTTCTGTAGGAGAATGCTAAAGTGACTACTGTTTCTTATCTACTCCTTTTTATTTTAGGAAGGAGAACAAATAATGAACATAATGCATTTTTCTTAATAAATGCCAGCCATTTAAAATGATACCACTTAAGTTCAAATTTTTTCATGTAAAGAAAAACTATTTATATAATTGTGAGGGTAGAAAGGGTGAGATTATGCATTCCTACCAAAAACTCCTTTAAAATGTGGAATACAAAGAAGCTGAAGAGTAAGGATTTTTTTTTCTTATAAAAAACTAAAGATTAAAATACAAATTAAAATTATATATGAATTAAAACAAAAGATCAAAAGATTTATTTGGGAAGACTTGGGAAACCTACCCCAACATACCCTTTTTACATTTATAAATTTGTGTGATAAGTGGTGAGTGTTCAGTGCCAAATAATAATTCTATACATTTTATTGATAATTGTCTTCAACCTGACATATGGAAGGGAAACAATAGTTGCAGGGAATTGCAGCAATATATTTAGTTCCTTTAAACCTCTATTTCAATCACCTTTCATAAAGTAAAAGAAGTAAAAGCAACTTTGTAAGTTATACAAAGGAAATTAAACTTATTGATATATGCTAGGAAACTCAAACCAATTTCTTTCATCTAGTCACATAATTCTTACTGAACACCAAGCAATATTTTTTGGGTGAGCAGTCACCCCCTACCCCATTAGAGCTGGGGAAGAATGACTATCTCCTATCATGTATCATCATCATTAAAACAAAGGTAATATACCCACCCCATTCCCTTGCATATGAAAGAGAAGAAAAGTAAAAAATAATCATCATCAACTCCCAAGCACTGACTTTTTATGTCTTTTACAGGGATCCATGAATCTTCCAAAATGAGTAACAATGGATCAGCTTCCTCAAAGATTTTGCAGGATGCTGCTGGCACATCTCTGCAATGTAGAGAGATTTACTTTGCCCTCTGAGTGGGGAACTTAAGTGAGGGCTTAGAAAAATCAACAAGCTTGAACATAAAATTATAAAGCTGAAGAAATAATATATTTAAAAAATCCCACCTATTCTCAATTTTAATCATCTGAAAACCTAAAAGAATTAAATGTATTTATTTCCCCAACTGAGGCCATTGTGCTGAAATTGCAAAGCAAGTCATTTCCTCCAGAGAAAGGGAAGAAATAATAAAGATTTTGTGCTGCCCAGAGTAAATACTATGGATTAAATAAGATGGAGAAAAATGAAAATGAAACTCAGTTAAGAAGTAATTTCAATTAATAATTCTCAACTATGTACTTTAATAATAATTAATCAACATTCAAATTATAAAAATGTTCTGATGAAACAATTCCTAAATCTACAGCTGACTTCACAGGACTAGATTAATCAACAGTATTTCAAAAGTTAAACATTTCTAAGGTCATTATTTCCACCCATTATAAAATAAATACTGATAGAATGGTAAAATTTACTCAATTATTCTTTGAGTCAAAAAATATTTATTTAAAGGCTACCATTTATTGAACATTTATTGATGATCTATACTGTTTTTCTAGACATTGGAGGTGAACAAGAAGGGAGGAAATCTCAGCAAGAAGGAATAAGAATAGAGGCTTCATTCTAGTAAAAAAGAAAAAAACTTTTGTATATATATGTATATATACATATATATGTGTGTGTATATATATATTTGATGGTGACAAGTACTATGAAAAACAAAGCAAAAAATTGTGATGGAAAGTACTGAGGTGGCAAAATTTGGGGAAATAAAATTAAATAATAATGGCCTTTCCGAGAAGGTGGCATTGATGCAAAGACCAGAAGGAAGACATGTTGATATCTAAGGCAAAAGCATTTCAGGCAAAGGGTACAGCCAATGCAAGGGGCCTAAGGCAGAGGTATGGTTGACATTTTCAAGGAACATCAAGGGATAAAGTAACTCTGGAGCAATGTGAAAGATGATATCAGAGAAGTATGGGGATGGATTCAGGGCAGCATTAGAGAGACAGGATAGAAAAGTCTTCATGGTTATCCTAATAAGGCATAATGGCTAGGACCTGAGTAGTGGCAAGTAAGGTGATGAGAAGTGATCAGATCTGGCATGCATTTTGAAGTCAGTCAACAGAATTCATTAGTTAAATGTTTAGAGCTAGTAGGAGAAAAAAAGAGTCAAGTATGACACTGAGGATTTTGGTTGAGTGTGGTCAGTTAAATTATTGACCCTAATTCTTCATGTTTCCCAGAAACTGTGTCCTTCTCCTGACCTCAATGTGGGCATTGTCTGTTTTCCCAGCCCTTCACCATGGACTCAACTGCTGACTTAACTTTGACCAATGACCTGTGTGAGAATGATTACTAGTAGGTTCTGAGGCTGAAGAGATTCTGCACCTTGTTTCTTGCCCACTTATACTTCTGCCATCAATATGAAAAAACCAGCCTTCCTATTTCAGAAAAATAAACAAGAAGAGTCAAGTAGCTCAGGGGAGCAACAGATCTACAGTAGGAAGCAAAGCCTTAAGCCCTGAAGCCCAAACAGAGGTGCCTAGCCAAGGCCAGTCTAAATTAGGCAATTCTAAATCAATCTTTAGACATGTGACTAATAATAAATGAGAGTTGTTTTCAGGTTTTAAGTGTGGGGTGGTTTATTATGAAGCAATTGCTAAGTGATACACTGAACAAATTAATGGGTGCAGTTGTAATTACCAAACTGAGGAAGCCTGCAAGAGAAGTGAGATTGGGTAAGAAAATCAGAATCTTAGTTTTGGACATAATTGAATTTCCCTTTAGACTTTAAAGTAGAAATTGAGTAATAATTGCACATGCAAGGTCTAGGTTAAAATGTAAGTGTCATGGGAATTTAGATGGTATTTAAAGACATAAGATTAGTTAAGATCTCCAAGGAAGTGAGTACAGGTAAAGAATAGATGAAATCTAAGCCTTGAGACTCTTCAATGTGAAGAAGTTTAGAAAACAAAGAACCAGCAAAGGAGACTGAGTAGGAGCAGCCAGAGGTGTAGGAGAAGGGCCCAAAAGAGGATGGTGCCTGGAAGCAAAGGCAGTAAGTGATGTGCAGAGGAAGTGATCCATTGGCCCAAATATTGCACCAATAGGTGAAATAGGGATGAAGATGGAAACTTTATTACTGGGTCTGCAATGTAAGGTCTGGTGACTTTACTAAAACTTTGGTAGAGCAGTAGAGGTAAATGCTTGATTAATCCCTGACCAGTGCAGTTCAGTTGGTTAGAGTATCATCCCATAACCTGTCAGGATTCCCCTGGGAAAGCATCAAGGCTTGGAGCCCCACACAGGCCAGCAAAGCCTGTAAGACCTGTCTGGAAAACTGGGAAAGTTGGGTGCATACGTGCCTCCATGCTATAGCCAGTGGGCCCCAGGTGAAAATTTGTCCCATAAGAACATTCCATATGACCTTTGGAGCTTGCTCTGATCTTTTACATCTCTTGATAGCTCTGTTGTACCAGCAGTGGAAGTTTTAATTTTGAATTTAAATGAATACACCCTGACCTGAGGAAGATCTCAGTGTTCCTTCCATTGTTAGTCTGAATAATACCCATTTCCTGTAATTAGCATTGTTTAGCCTTGATTGACAAGCTATGTGCTTTCAATAAAAGATCTGGGAGAACAGAAACCTGGCTTTTTGTCTCCAACACATTAGCTGGCCTTCTTTGCATTAGCACAAGCTGCCTGGAAAGTATTCATTTCATCTGCTGTACCAGAATCTCTGCAGGTACGGGGATCCTCCACAATAACCAAGGGTTGCTGTCCATTTGCTGGTCAGGGCACATACCTAGGTTACAGTTTGATCCCTGGTCTGGGATCCCGGGTCTGGGTGCATAGGATCTTCAGTCTGGGCATTCTGAAGCTAGCCAATCAATGTTTCTCTTACACACATCTATGTTTCTCTCTCTCCCCTCCTCCCTCTATAAAAGCAAAGGGGAAAATGTCCTTGGTAAGAATAAAAAACAAAACAAACAATGAAAAACCTTTAAAAGCTTGATTGAAATGATTTTGAGAGGGTGGGAAGAGAGGAAAAGGATCTGTGTGTATAGAAAATTCTTTAACAAGTTTCACTACTCTGTAGAGAGAAGCAGAGAAGTGATGAAGTAACTAAAGGGAGAAAGGAGATTTTAAAAGGAGATCTGAGTGGATATTTACACAATAAAATACTACTCAGCCATAAAAAAAAAACTTTTTTTAATTTAAAAAAGAAGGAAATCTTACCTTTTGCCCCAGGATGGATGAACCTGGAGATTATTATGCTAAGTGAAATAAGCCAGTCAGAGAAAGTAAAAACCATATTTCACTTATATGTGAATCTAGTAAACAAAATAGAAGTAGAGGCATAGATACATGAAGCAGACTGACAGCTGGCAGAGGGGAGAGGGTTGGGGCTGGGGAAAAGAAGCTAAAAGGATTAAGCAAAACACATGTATTTGTAACACAGAGACAACAGTTTTGTGATAGCCAGAAGGAAAGGTGGGTGGAAGTGAGCAAAGGGGGAGTAAACAGGGATGGAAAGAGACTGCTTTTGGTGATGGGCATGCAATACAGCGTGCAAATGGTGTTTTGTTGAGTTGCACACTTGAAACCTATATGGTTTTGTGAACCAATGTCTCTGCAATAAATAAAAATAAATGTTTATTTCTTTAATGGGAGAGAGAAGACTTTTTTTTTTTTTTTTTTTTTTTAACATACTGATGAGAAGATCCAACAGAAGAGGAAACTTGATAACAGAGGTGGGCAACTGATAAACAAGAAGACAGAGTATATGAGAACTAATGCAAGAGGGCATGTAGTTGTGGTTGGGAGCTTATGAAAAATCTCTTCTGCTTGCTTATATTATCTTTTTTTTTTCTTTTAATTTTATTGTTGTTGTATTACATCCATCCCTTTTTTTCTCCCCTCTGTCCCCCTCCCCACCCACCCTTTCCCCCCAAAGTCAATCCCACCTGTTGTCCATGTCCATGGTTCCTTTATACTAGGTTCTTGTTGCTTATATTATCTTAATGGACTCAGAAGCATGGTCAGCTAAGAGAGCATGGGGCAGGAGATATGCGAGTTTCAAGAGAGGAGAAAGTGTGAAATAATCACTTAGAGAAAGGGAAAATCAATAGACTGTAGTACACAAGGCCAGGCTGCATAAGGTCCACTTGAGGTAAATGAGACCAATCACATGGTTGTGTGTGTGTGTGTGTGTGTGTGTGTGTCTGCAACCATGTTCTGTTATACCCATAGAGTAGGAAGATAATTAAATGTACCCAAGGTTGGGATTTTCCCAAACAAAACTTAGAAAGCAACAGAGTGCATCAAGGGAATTTAGGGTGCATACAGGGGAATGATATTTGACCATGAAATTTAAGTTGAAAAAGAAGAAAATTGTGTACGAGTAGGGGTGAGGGAGAGAGATATTGGGTACAAGAACTTTTAGAATTGAAGTTATTGAAGGTAGCTGCAAATTGGAGTGGATTTGCAGAAAGTCGTTTCTTGAGCAGAATTTATGGACAGGTTGCAGTTATGGACAACAACAAAGTTAAGATGTGACTGAGAATGAAGTGTTGCAGGAGGGTGAAGGACAAGATATGTGGAAGAGGGGAGGTGAAGGAAACGGAACATCCTTGTATCAGAAGATTCATCTAGGCTTAGATATTGAAGCTGCCAAGAATTATGTCAAGACAAGTGTTCGCATATTAGAGTGAACTAAAAGATAAAATCTTTCAAAATCTCAAAAGGTTTTGACTTCTGCAAAAAGACTTATTTCACACATGACCTGAAACCATAGTAAATAGCATTTCAATTTCCCTATAAAACATTTAATAGTGATCTTAGAAGAACAATAGAACTCTTTTAACCAACCCCACTTAACCAACTTGCCATATTTCCCTTGCTCCGGTCTCCTTATGAAGCTTTTCTATTGAAGCCTAGAGCAGTAACAAAGCCACTGCTTTGAGTTGGGTGCTTGCCAAGAGTCAACTATGTTTGCTTAGCCCTGTTTATGCCTCTTAAATTTGTTTTTGTAATTGCATAATTTAAGGAAATAACATGTAAGTCAACTGAATACAAATGCAAAATGAGAGTTGAATCACCATATTGAATGCTTTAGGAAGATTTTATAAAGGTGAACCACTAAAAATTATGTTGTCAGATTAGATGTGAGTAAGACAAAGTAGTTTTAAAGAATCATGAAAATAGAGAAGGTGTCAGCACTCAGGTGGCTGTACACATGTCCTTAGGTTATTGCTCCAATGAAGGAAGCCAAATCAGAGCTCAAAGACAACAAACTGTGGCTGTGGATGATGACAGATAGATGCCCAACTCCAGTCAGGTGACCCATACCCCAGAGGAGAACAGTGGGTCTACAGCAAAATATTGGTAAGTGAATACAAATTTATATGTTCTTTTTCTTTTTCTTTTTTTTTTTTTTTTAAGATTTTATTCATTATTTTCAAGGAGAAGGGGAGGGAGGGAGGAAGAAAGAGAGAGAAGCATCAATGTATGGTTGCCTTTCACCTGCCCCTAGCTACAGACCTGGCTGGAGACCTGGCTTGCAAACTGGTTATGTGCCCCGACTGGGACTCGAACCAACGAGCTTTGGGTTCGCAGGCCGGCACCAATCACTGAGCCACACCAGCCAAGGCTTATATGTTCTTTTTCTTAATTGATTGGAGAGAGAGAAAGAGAGATCGATTTGTTGTTCCACTTACTTTCATTGGTTGATTCTTGTATGTGGCCTGGCAGGGGATCAAATGCACAATCTTGGCATACTGGGACGATGCTCTAACCAACTGAGCTACCCTGCCAGAGCTATATATTCTTAAGGTAAGTAAAATCTTTAAGGATGTCTTTTTTAAATGACTTTCTGCTTTAATCTTCTTCAATTAACCCTTTTAACTACTGCCCTGATTAGATTAAAGGGCTGCTGATGTTACTTTAAACTGGATCAGAATTTAAATTTAGATGAGAAAACCACAGAGATCAAATGATTCATTTCTGAGGTAAGTCCCTTCTTTTTAAACAGAAAAAAAAAAAAAAACGACCAGCTTGAACTGAGCAGTGACTTTGATTTTCATTGTTATCTGTGCAAATTTTTACCATTACTGGAATAAAAACATTAGAAGAGCCTGATGGCCACACAGTTGCCTCGAAAGCAGGTTGCTCCTACATTCCTAAATAAATGAAAATCTCTGCATTGAAGTTTCCCTTTGATTCTTTTTATATCTGAATAAGAATTTTAATGTACTAAGTTATGCTGTAACTTCGCATCACCATTCACTAATGAAGACTGCATGAATGTGGTTGTGAAGTCGGTTAAATAATTAAACTGACGTACACATATAAGAGTATGATACCTAACAGTGATTATGCGGCTGTTCAATTAGACCTAGTATTTCTGCCCAAATCCAGACTATGAGATAAAGCCACAACCACGATGTCCATAGATCAGAGAATCTCTGCAGAGGACCCTAAAAACAAGGGGGAACATTGCTAGGGTAGCAAAGAGCAGATGAGGGGTATTTAGCTTCATAGAAGGGGACAGCAGTCTTTTTTTAACACTACGATGGACTCTGTATTTTAAGAAGCAGAAGGAAACTAAAAGTTTTTTGCAAATAGTAAGAAATGTCCTGTTCAAAGGAAATAAGCTTCTAAAGTGGAACAAGAACACCATGAGACACACAGAAAAGAATCAAAAAACTTGGATGGTACAAAAAGAAAACTGGAACCAAACAGCTCAGCCATATTTAACCAGGATCTGTACTCATGCCTTAGTGGGAATAAATTGAAATTCTAGTGTATTATCATTTAAAGTTTATCATGTATGATTATACTTAGGTAAACCAAAAACTAAATTTTATACAATTTCATCTCACAGTGTGAATTCAGTCAAAATTATATTTCAAAATTAAAGAACCCTCCCAGACATTCCAGGAGTCATGGTTCAAGACTAAGCTGTAAACCTATTAACTACTGCAGGCAAAATTCTTGTGCTTTTATCATCTGTTTCAGAAAATGTTTGTGATATGTATCACATGCTGTAAGGTGTGTGTGTGTGTGTGTGTGTGTGTGTAAGGGAGAATTTTTGTTATTTAGAGTTGGGCATTGGGTTCTTTCTTTTTTTAATTTATTAATTTCTTATTGTTGTGTTACAATTGTTTCATTTATTCTCCCATTGCTCCCCCTGCCCCACTCACCCCATCCGCTCTCCTACATTCAATCCTCCCCTCGTTGTGCATGTCCTTGGTTCATTCATGGTAGCTCCTTCACTAAACCCTTCCCCTTCTTCCCTCCCATTTTCCCTCCTCCCACCCCTCTGGTCACTGTCAGATTGTTCCTAGTCTCCATGTCTCTGATTCATTCTATTCATCTGTTTGTTTTGTTCATTAGTCTCCTGTATTAGGTAAGATCGTATGGTATTTGTTTTTCACCACTTGGCTTATTTCACTAAGCATAATACTGTCCAGTTACAACCACACTATTGCAAAAGGAAGGAGGAGTTCCTTCTTTCTTTCTGCTATGTAGTATTCCACTGTGTAAATGTACCAAAGTATTTTTGATCCATTCGTCCACCGGCTAGTACTTAGGCTGTTTCTAGCACTTGGCTATTATAAATAGCACTGTTATGAACATAGGGGTGCATAGGTTCTTCTGAAATGGTATTTCAGGGTTCTTTGGGTATAGTCATAGCAGTGGAATCACTGGGTCAAAAGGCAGTTCCATTTTTAGTTTTTTGAGGAAATTCCATACTGTTTTCCACCGTGACTACACGAGTCTGCATTCCCACCACTAATACACTAGGGTTCCCTTTTCTCCACATCCTCACCAGCACCTGTTGCTTGTTGATTTGTTGATGATGGCCAATCTGACAGGTGTGAGGTGGTAACTCATTGTGGTTTTAATTTGCATCTCTCTGATGGCTATTGAAGTTGAGCATTCATTAGTATGTCTATGGGCCCTTTGTATGTCCTCCTTAGAAAAGTGTCTGGCACAGAGTTTTTTCTCAAGACAGAAATTCTGTCCATTTGGGATAGGAGTAGCAAGCTTATTGACCTAGTATTATCTTCACTTTACATACAAGAAATCTGAGACACAGGAAGGCTGTGTAACTTGTCAAAAGCCATGCATCTTTCCTAGATGGTAAAAGTAGAATCTGAACCAAGAAAATCTGATTCCGGAGCTAGGCCGTGGCCTGATGCTGACTTAGCTCTGCTTAGACAATAAACTACATGGGCAAGAACCAGGTGTTAATTGTGCATTTCCAGTGCCTGGCATAGTTTCAAGTTCAGAGACTGGGTGATGGGGTCAGACATTCCAGTTTTTTAAAAAATGATGTCAGGTTTCAGTATGACCTTGGATAAGTTATTTACTTTCTCTGAACTTCAGTGTTGTGTCTGAAAAAAAAATAGTGTGATAAAGACATCTAGCTCATAAAGTTGTGAAGATTGATGAGATAGCACATTTAAAGGGCTTAGCCCAGCACCTGTATTTGATAGTAAACAAGACTGTACAATGGGGAGTTATTTTTATCTTTCTTTGCCCTTCAAACTTATTTTTTTTAATGTTCCAAAACTCTGAATATCTTCTAAATCCTCTCCCAAGTATGCTGAAAAGTTCACTTAAAGAAGAATTTTTTTAAACTTTCTGTTACTTACAAGTCAAAAAATACCATTCAAAGAAGTTTGACTCCCTTAAAGCATATCTAAGAAGCTAAGCTATAATTTGGTAAAACTGGCAGTGGCAGTGGAAAGGGACTCACAAAACACAGGTTTTGTGAATGTACTTAGGAGTATATTAAGGTCAGCAATCCAGACTTATCACTCAGATGGCTGACAGCAGTTCTACTACCTACCAGTAGATTATTTTTTCATAAATCTCCCTGATCCTTAGGGTACTGATTACATGGCACTCGTTTCCAGAGACTGCTTTATCCTGACCTCCCATCAGAAAATAGTACTGAGCTCCAAGTTGTGTTTGCCTGGAACTTCGCATAAAATGAGAAAACAGAAAGTGTCACTATCAAAATAGGGTATGGGAGAACAGATAAAGATGATGAGAGGACCAAAATCTCCCTAAACCAAAAGTGGACAATTATTGAGTCTGTGGAGGGAAACATTCATGTTTTTCCCCACTCTTTTGAATTCTTGACTCTTTCCCAGTTTAAAAAAAAATTACTTATGTATTAATTGTATAATAAAGTTCTGACAAAGAGCAATATCTGGTTAACAAAGAACAATGGATAGAATAGTAATAGTTCAGATTTATTGCACGTTAACAAATGTCATGTGGCAGGCACTGGGCCAAGTGCTTTTCGTATATTTTTCTGTTCACAAGAACTCTGTGAGACAGGTGATAGAAGCTCCTTTATGTGTTTTAAAGCTATCTGTCCCTTTAATGCTCATAGCCATGCTATGAGATCATTATTATTAGCTCCCATTTCAAAGGTAAAACAGAGTGATTAAGCCAGCCTATCCTAGTTAGTAGTAGAACTGGGTAGGTACTCAACTAGGTTATCTGATCCTAGTCACTGCACTGATAGCCACTATAACACAGAAGAAAGAAGATCTACATATCTGCCTGGCCAAAGCTAACCCATCTCCTAATCCACACTTGAAGAATAGTGACTGCTTTATAAGTTTTAAACCTGATTCAGGAAAAAGGAGCAGAAAATTTTTAAGACAAAAGAGATGCATTATTAACATTTTGTGAATGTGCCTCTAAAACAGAGCAATGCGATACCCATTCAGACAAATCCACCATTATGTTTCTTTGATTTCATTTTATGTATAGCAAATATACTAAAAATAAAGGATATTGAACTAATTCTGACCAAACAAGCTAATTAATATTAATGCACAGTTATCTAACTCTCCCTGGATTGAGATAGATATAAGATATGATTAACTAGTAAAACACTTTCATTTATTTTTAAGAAACAGTATACATCTCAATAAGAGAGAGGGAAGCTATAAATATATTTCAATATCTTTAAAATTGAGTGAGGCCATTTGAAGACGACATTTTTAGTGTAGGATGAAGCTTCCACTCTGCAGCATTAGTGAAGTTAATGAGCAACTTCTTTCTCAGATTAAAGGAGGCATTTGACACTACACAGACCTCTTAAACTTGAGCCTTTGTCCTTAATTTTCTAGGTTATAAACCCAATGATCACCGCCACAAGATCACAGTATATCAAGGGGTGGGGGGGATTCTGGAAAAATTTGGAACAAAAAAAAAAATTCAGAACCAAATTTTCCCATAGCAGACACCACAAATCTCTCACATAGTATCTCAGTAGACAAGTCAATCCACTATCTATGTGAGGGTCTTGATAAAAACTAAGCCACAGTACAATAAACTTCACTTCCAACAAAAGGAAAACACAACACGCAAAGTGATCAGCGTCAACATCCATGGAACCTGTCTGGCCAGGCTCAAGATTATGTCCAGTGCACAGGTGCCCTGTCCACATTGGCTACAGCTACAGGCTCAGTTCTCTGGAGTCCCTAGTTCCTTAACCCTTAAAGCTCTTCTCCTTTAGCTTCTTGGACCACACATCCCTGACCCTCCAGCTTTTCTTGATGCTCCTCCTGTTTTTACCATCTGTCCTCTCTGTCCAACACTGAAAGAGCCTCCCTGCCAAGGCACCTTTCTAACTCACATGTGAGAAGACATCAGATACAAAGTAGGGAGCGGAGAGAGGCATAAATGGCCTGGCCAAAGAGGAGCTCACTTCACCCACTTCAAAAACTGACACATTTAAATGAAAAAACAAGCAAACCCAGAGGATCTGATCAAGATGGCAGTGTAGGCAGCTGTGGTTTGCCTCTTAATGCAACCACATCAAAATTATAACTAGCATATAGAGCAATCATCAACCAGCACCATCAGAAATTGAGTTGAATGGTAATCTGACAACTATGGAATTAAAGAAACTACATCCATTAAGATGGGTAGAGGAGCAGAGACATGGACTGGACTAGTCCCTCACCCATGTGTGGTGACTAAAATTTGGGAAGCATATCTCAGGAGTGAGAACTCCCAGTTGCATACCAGGCCCCACAGCCCAGGTTCCAGCACCAGGAAGATAAGTTCCCACAACTTCTGGCTGCAAAAACCAGCGGGGATTGAGTCAGTAGAAGAAACTACTGAAGCACCAAGCAGTTCCTCTTAAAGAACCCACACACAGACTCACCTTCTCAGACTCACTCCCTCTGAGCTCCAGCACCAGGGCAGCAGCTTGAAAGGCACCAGTGGTATACAGGGAGAAACTGAAGTGCCTGGCATCTAGGTAAGCAGAGGCCATTGTCCCTTTTCTAAACTCTCCCCACATAGAGCCAGCAAGCTGGTACCACATCTGAGACGCCATCAACCTGGCTAACTCTGCTTGACCTGCCTTGGAGATTCCTAGAAACTCCACCCCACCCAATTTGCATATCTACCCAAGCAGCTTTTCCATATGAATCACTGGCTGATCTCAGCTCTTCCTAAATCCTCTTAAACAAGCAACAGCTGGCCTCAGTGAGCTCAAGAACCAGCACTAGCAGTAGCCAGCTTAGATTCACAGCTGGGCTTCACCTGGGCATCTCGGAACCCAGCACACAACAGCATCTCGGATTGTTTTATAGCTCAGGCAGGGTGTCCAGGCAAAACACAGGTGAGGGCTGACCTTGGCTTGAACCACCCTGTGAAACCCCAGGGCCTGTGCCCGCAGTGGACAGCTAGAGACCACACCAGAGCACCACCAACTGTCCTTGAACAGCTGACCCTCTACAGAGGACAGAGTTTGGTGTTCACTGGTCATAGTCAGTCCTTGCTGCTGACTGGCCTGCCAACACCAACCAGGACTCAACTACAAGAGGAGAGTGTACTTAGCCCACACAAAGGGTGCATCTCAAGTACCCAGCTTGGGTGAAAGGGGAGACTGTATCACTGGACCCTACAGGACACCTACTACATTAGGCCACGCTACCAACATATAGAGTCAAAGCAGCTTTACCCAGTACACAGAAACAAATACAGGGAACCTGACAAATTGAGGAGGCAAAGAAATACAGCCCAAATGAAAGAACAGAACAAAACCCCAGAAAAAGAACTAAACAAAAAAGAGATAGCCAACCTATCAGATGCAGAGTTCAAAACACTGGTGATCAGGATGCTCAGAGAAATGGCTGAGTATGGTCACAAAATAAAGGAAGAAGTGAAAGTTATACAAAGTGAAATAAAGTAAAATACATAGGGACCCAACAGTGATGGTGTTACAGAGTGGGAGAAAGCTAAAATCTTTCACTCTTTGCAGTTTGGGGTAGGACACTGAAGTAGGACACTGGAGTAAGCCAATTTTCCTGAGAGGTACTTTGCAAACCTATAGCTGGTAGCTAGTGTCTTGGTTATGTAAATGACTAGATACACCTCTTACTGTAAGAAGATGGGAAGGGTTTTAACCATAGAATGGTGATGAAAGAATTTATAGGGCTAAGCGAGATTTCACAGGTGGCCATGATTTGTCACCCTACCACTGAGTCATAGGCCACCAATATGGCTTAAAATAGGGTGGCAGACATAACATGCAGTCTCTCCCTCTCTCTCTCTCCCTCTCCCTCTCCCTCTTTCTTTCTCACCCAGACGGACGTGCAGACAGGTGCTCTCTCTCTCTCTCTCTCTCTATCTATCTATCTATCTATTTCTCTATCTCTCCTGTATGACTCACAGACAGACATGCAGCTTAAGAATTCACCAGGTTTAAGCCCTGGTTGGTAGCACAGTGGATAAGGTGCCAGCCTGCGAACCCAAAGGTCGCTGGTTCGATTCCCAGCCAGGGCACATAACCAGGTTGCAAGCCAGGTCTCCAGCCAGGTCTGTGGCTGGAGGCAGGTGAAAAGCAACTGTACATTGATGTCTCTCTCCCTCTCTCCCTTCCCCTCTTCCTGAAAATAATAAATAAATACATCTTTAAAAAAAAAAGCACCAGGTTTGAGAAGGCAGGGAGCAAAGGGGAGAAAGGGAGACATGCAGCTTGTGCAGAGATAGAAATAAGAGTTTGGGGAGTGGGCACAAGATACTCCCCTAATTGTGTATAGCAGCTGCTGGGAACTTTGGATTTATAACTGGAATGCTAACTTGTAAACTGCTGTTTCTAAAAGATGGTATCTTTAGGTAGTCTGTTTTAAAGCTAGCCTAATCAGGCAGGAATGTATATTGTGGGTGCTTTTAAAAGGAGTGGGATTTAAAGGCACAATTGCACCTTTAATATAAATCTGTATACCCCTCAAATAAACAAAATACCTTTCTTTTTCACCACACTCTGTTACTAAGAGTCAGTCCTGGTGGTAGCCAAATTAAGCCCATTAAAACTGAGGACCCCCCCCCCCAAAGGGTCCTGTTACAATGGGAAGGAAGCCAAGAGTCAAATCATCAATTTGGAACAAAAGGAAAAAATAAATATTCACCTGTAACAGAAAGAAAAAATAAGAATTGAAAGAAAGAAAAAAAAAAAAAAAAAAGAGGATTAGGAACCTCTGGGACAACTTTACATGTACCAACATCCAAACCATAAGGGTGCTAGAAGAAGAGGAGGAAGAACAATACATGGAAAGCTTATTTGAAAAAATAAGGAAAGAAAACTTCTCTAATTTGGTGAAGGAAACAGACATACAAGTCCAGGAAGCACAGAGTCCCAAACAAGTTGAACCCAAAGAGGACAACACCAAGACACATCATAATGAAAATGCCAAACATTAAAGATAAAGAGAGGATCTTAAAAACAGCACAAGAAAAGAAAAGTTATGTCCAAAGGAATGTCCATAAGATTATCAGTTGATTTCTCAGAAGAAACTTTGCAGGCAAGAAGAAGCTGCCAGAAAGTATTCAAAGTGATGAAAAGCAAGGATCTACAACCAAGATTATTCTATCCAGCAAAGCTATCAGTTAGAATGTAAGGGTAGATAAAGTACTTCCCAGATAAGGTAAAGCTGAAGGAGTTCATCACCACCAAGCCATTATTAAATGAAATGTTAAAGGGACTTATTTAAGAAAAAGAAGATCAAAACTATGAACAGTAAAATGACAACAAACTCACAACTATCAACAACTGAATCTAAAAACAAAAACAAATTAAGCAAACAATCAGAACAGGAAACACAATCATAGGTATGGGGACCATTTGAAGGGTTATCAGCTGGGAGGGGAAAGGGGAGAAATGAGGAAATGGTGCGGGGATCAAGCATAATTGGTAGGAACAAAATTGAGAAGGGGAAGTTAAGAATAATATGGGAATGGGTGAAGTGAAAAACTTAGTTGGAAATGAACTAAGGGGTGGACCAACTGTGGGCAAGAAAGGGGATACTGAGCAGAGTGGGGCGAAGAGAAAAAAATGGTACAACTTTAACAACATAATCAATAAAATATACTTTAAAAACAGAAACTAGCAAGTCCAAAAAGGAGTGCTAATAATGAGAAATGGGGGTAAAGGCTCAAAACTGATCATTGGGGAGCTAAGGACAAGCTCCATTAAGCATGATGGTTTTTTAAATAGAACAATACTTATAGTCTGGACTATAAAAACCTATTTGGATTTCTGCCCAGGCCATGTTCTCCCATAATTGCCTCCCCAGTGCAAAAAAAAAAAAAAAAGGGGGGGGGGTCTCATATATGTCACTCATATTTGTCAACCCATTCACCTTCCACTCTGACCAAAGTCAACTAGACCTGAATGGACAGCTGACCCACAGTGGATCAATCAGACTTTTTCCCCAAGAATTGGAAATCTGAATCCAGAGGCATTGAAACTGTCTTTGGCTAAAAATGTTGTATAACATGTAAAACTCAGCAATTTTACAGTCACCATATTCTACCATGCAGATGGGCAAGTGGGAAACTCTCATATGCAGAGCAGGGGAAAATGAAGATTAAAAAGAGAATCCCAGAAAGGAGAACAAAACAGATGTGCAGAGAAGGCAAGGGTGAAGGCAGAGAGAAAATTATGAGGTCTTTCCAATTACCAGCTCTAGTCCCTTCTGGGGTCCCACTGCATCTCTGCCCTTGGATTCCAATTAGTCACATGTAATAAAGCTCACCCTGTCTGCCAAGCTAACCCAAATAATAAAATATTACAAAAATTAAAGTCAACAAAGTAAAGAATGGAAAATAAAGCTAAAAGTTGATTGATCTTTGGTTAGAATCCTTACTGAAACGAGCACCTATTTTCAGATGTGGAATATCAGTTCTCCTCATGCCTAACCTCGGTCGTCAGGTAAAGGCAAGCCAGAGAGTAATGGCTCCATGTCTGGGCTGGCGAAGAGAACAAGCATTCCACTCACAGTTGTTTAATTGATAACTCGGATGTAAAGGAGGCAAGAATAAATCTCCAAGTAAGACTGAATCCAGCTTGTTTCTCTTCCCTCATTAGAATATTTTTCTCACAGTGAACTCTTCAGAGGGGAGGACACAAAGGGAACAGATGGTTATTTTAGTAGGAGCAAGCAGGATTCACTCCATGCTACCTTTCCCTCCCTCCTTCCTGTAACGGGAAGGGCTTAAGCAGTGATGGTTTTCCCTCACATACATTTCAGCTGCCCCGTGCATGCTATGCAATAGACAGACAGATAAGTGTACTACTGTGCTGGGAAACAGCAGCTGACTGTGGGAGGTGATTCAGAAATGGAAACCTTGTCAGTTAGCATTAGTGAATCATCACAGGAAACAAATTGTTCACTTTTTGTTCAGTCCATTAGCTGCAAGGATGAAAAGAATTGCTCTCCCAACACATAATATTCCAATTTCCTATTTGCACGTAGCACTTCCTTTTTCTGCTCTGCAAATATAATGCTTTATATTCTGCCCTTAATTTACTGCCTTTGACCAGGACTTTACTTTTAACAGAGGCAACCCTAAGCAATTGCTTTCTGAAATGGAGCCTGGGGAATGCATTACCTCTGACATAAAGAAGGCTGGTTGGACCTGCCTTTCCTCAGATGGACTGGACCACTCTGCCCTCTATTTAAGTTTTTCTGAGAATGACAGTGTGGGCTGGCTCAGAGCCATCTTGCCACACTTCAGTGAACTATGTGATTTGCTTAGTGTCCTTCTTCTAGAAAGTTCCAACCTTTATATTGTTTCATTAATTTAAATAGGTTTTTATTCCCATTTCATAGATATAAATTTTGATGTCCAGAGAGAAATGCAAAACATCTCTGAGGTCACTGAATCCGTTAGTATCCATTGCTTTTGAATTTCCAGGTAGTGATTTAAGGCCATCATGCAAATGACCTCAAGCTACAGATTTACATCTGAATGAGATTCACTCAGTTCCACCAAAATCACCCCATGAAGGTATGAAA
Organism: Noctilio leporinus; assembly: GCA_004026585.1. NCBI lineage: Eukaryota > Metazoa > Chordata > Mammalia > Chiroptera > Noctilionidae > Noctilio > Noctilio leporinus. Next base: position 26,416 of record PVIW01007644.1, read on the forward strand.
GGTCACAGAAATAAAAATTTGGGCCATTAAGTTACAATGATTTCATCTTCTAAGAGTGTGGGAAAAGCTGGGGATGTTTAAGAACTAACAGGTTTAAAAAGACTAAAAGGAAATTAACATTTGTTAAGTAATTTTATGGTTAGACATATACATAATATTTAATTTTCATGATAATTCTGTAAATGGGGTATTCTCATACATTTACAGAAAACAAAACTGAAGGTCAGAAAGTCAGTAAGTCTGTAAAAATCACCCACTTAGTAGGCAAAACAATGAGAATTTGTGCTTTTGTTTTCCTGATTCCAAAGCCAATATTCTCTTTACTATGAGAGTTTTTCTTTAAGGGTACCCCATCCTAATGAAAACCAGATCCCCCTAAAAAACCCTAGAACAGAAAAGGCTTTATCCAGATACCTTCATTTCCCTTAATTGTCTTTCTCTACAATACAAATTGGTGGCCTACAGATTGAATCTCAAGTAATCACCAAGAACCAAATTAAATGCTTCTATGGAACAGTCTGGCTGGCCACGCCTCTCTGGAAGAAGTCACACTGTTTCCAGCAGTGGAGAAAGATGAACAGATCAGGGTCAGGCATCCCATAGTTGTATGTCACAGACTAAGCAGGAAAAAAAAAAGAATAGTGCTTCTTCAGGCACTTGTGATTTCCACAATCAAGAGGAAAAATGTCAAGAAAGCAAATGTCAACTCTCCTGCTCTCCTCTTGGACCGTCCCCCTGGGTGTTGGCAGTCTTCAGGTGTCAGTGACAGCAGCTGGAAAATGAGCACAGGGGAGGAGGGGCCGTTTATCAGCTCACAGACCTGGAAAGTCCGAAGGTACATTCATTTGCAGTTAAATCCATGAGCTTGACAATGTCATGAAGACATTTGTCCCTATCTCTCACTCTTGCCCTTGCTTTCCCTACATGGTGGCCCCCAGAAACTCCAGACTCCACCTTCCAGTCACAGAAAAAAGCAGCACACCTCTTTCCCATTGGTTCCAGAAAAGTCCCAGGTTTGACCTTCCCACCTCACAGCATGCCTTCCCCCATACCTATCATGGTGGGCAGGGGCATATAACAGCTCATTGACCAAGGTGTGCTCATAACCTGCTCCTGCAACTGAGAGGTGAAGTCAGCCTCACCCAGGATATGAACAAATAGAGGTGGGAAGATTCACAAAGAAGAAAGGGGGGTGGCAGTTACTGGACAAAGGGTATGGATGCTAGGCAAACAAGTTACCAGTGTAAGCGGAGTGACAACCACTCTCGAAGTGGTAAAACCTCTGTCCAGGTTAGGCAGGAGTCAGGGGGACTTTTCCCTCAATCCCAGGCAGAAGCTGAAGAGGCAGGCTCAGCCTGGCAATTAGCTGTCAGGCTGATCACCAATTCAAATGTGCTGGAGTGGGCCGTGCTGATGATCTGTACTCGGCAGTAATCATTTGGCTGGTGAATCAAATGATACTTTCCAATGCCACTTCAAATCAGGAAGGCTCTGTCTGCACTCATGTTCAGCAGTATTACCCTGCAAGTTATCTTCTTTGATATTGATTATGCCAGGCAAGGGAGAAATTTAGGCTTCTTTTTAATTTTTTAAAAATCTGTTTCTTTTAAGTTCTGCCTAACAGGAGAGACCAAGAAGTTTCGAAGATTTGTGAGGAGGCTAATTAGGACCCATTCCAACTTAATAGCTAGGCTCTCCTCCTGAAATGAATAAAGAAACATGTTCTGCCCCTGTGAGGTGGAGATTTTCTTCCAAGCAACTAATTTGGGAACCTCATTCTTTCATAATGCCATGTGCAGTGATCAATCAGATGTAATGATGAAAAGGAAGTTTGCCTCAATCAATCCCAATGAACAAATAACTACTATAGTGGCAAACCTTAATGTGTTCTTCACTTCAAATTCACTTGCCAATAATTGGCCTCATTAACATCTGTGAAGTTGGCTGTTCTCTAAAATTGGGCAAGCTGTACATTAGATGTGTTCAGTGGTTTGCAAACCTTTGGGAATAAGAGACCTACTGAGTCAGCATGTTACTAGTTCCATGGAAATTAACAAGCTAAAAAGTAAGGAGATTGCCAGAGATCTGGAAGGATTAAGGAGAGACCAGGAAACTCCTACCCGCTTCCTATAACTAGTACTTTTTTTTTTCACCTGTAAAATGAGTAATAGCTTTGCAATTTTTTTCAAGATTTGATTTTGACAGAAAATGCAGTTGATTTCTCTGTGCCATCTAACTTTCAAATTACCCTCCCACATCTGTCAGATGGTTTTTGTTGTTCAGTTATTAAAACTGTATCCAGACCAGATTCTGAGAATGCTATTTGCCGGCACCATAGGCACAAGTGCCCTTGGGCTGAACTTAAGACTCACGACGATCTTCCCAAAGAAGGAAATACACTTCCAGCCACTGCACCAGGCCCACCCATCCTTCTGTAGGGGAAGGACTCACACAGCAAGTGAACCTCCACTCAGGTGTCTGAAATGTACATTTGGGCCCATGAGAGACATCGGGAAGAGTGGAAATAAACTTTAATTCACCTATATTTATGTGGCTTGTTCCTACGGAAATGGCCACCGTGAACACAAATGTTTAGTTTGCCTAGAGGTGAGGAAGCTTTTCTTTCTTTTTTTTTTTTTTTTTCAATGTATGGTTGCTTTTCACCTGCCTCCAGCCACAGACCTGACTGGAGACATGGTTTGCAACCTGGTTACGTGCCCTGGCTGGGGAATCAAACCTGAGACCTTTGGGTTCGCAGGCCGGCGCTTTGTCCACTGTGCTACCAGCCAGGGCAGGAAGCTTTTCTTTTTGTTCTGAATTACCCATACATGAATGAACACCACCAACTTTCACCAAGAACACCCTATTCTCTACTTCATTTTTGCTTATGGAGTCAATATCTGTGAGTCACAAGAAAAAAAAAAATGTATCTGCTTTCCAGTCTGGCCTTTTATCCTTAAAAGATGGCCAGGGCAAGTTCAGCATGATGCTGCTTTTGTCAAAGGAAGCTTTAAATATTTGCAAAAGACAAAGGATATCATTGGATGTCCGCTCCTCTAGCCAAATGATAACCAACCCAGTGTTCCATCTGTCCATTCTGACCCACCCATTTAACCTTGTAGCCTATTGAATTACAGCTATTTCTAATAACGCCCACCATGAGCCAGCAAGATACGGACTTTGCAAATCCCCAGCATTGCAATGGCTTGCTGCTTGGTTTTACCACTCACTCTTGTCCACACCCCCACCCTCCATCTCCCCAACAGTTCATTTCCACTCAGCACCCTAAATAAGTCCATAAAAATGTAAATCAGATCTTGCAACTGCTTTGCTGGCAGCCCTCCAGGACTTGCCACCGCATTGAGAGTACAGACACCTGACCCCTCTAGATCTCTGTATCATTCATCCTCATCCCATGTTGCTCTCTTCTCCTTCCTCTGCAGCCCATAGGCAGTCTATCACTTCCTCAGACACATCACCCTCAGCTCTGCCTTGGAGCCCTTGAACTTGCTGTCCTCTCTTCCAGGAACACTCTCTCCATGGCCCCCTTCCTACCTGGCTTCTTCTCATCCTGTGGTTCTTCATCAGATGACATCTGTTCAGGAAGGTCTTTCCTACCCACCTTCCTCCCTCCCCCCTTTTCTTTTTCACATCGCCCTGATTATTCTCTTCATAATATTTGCCAGGATTTCAATCTAATAATCTAGTTTTTCACCTGTATCTCTCCACTGGAATGTAAGTTCAAAATGGGCATAAGCCTCCTGTCTTATTCATCACTATCTCCTCAGTGTCTGATCCAGTCGCTGATACAGTCTAAACCACTGAATAAATGTCATGACCCCAAGTCACATGATAAAGAATCACCGTTTCATGTTCCGGAACAGGTTTGTTTTGAACACGTGCAAATCTAGTATTAGAAGAAGCTGTATTCCATCACTACTTCCTTTGACTCTTCCCAGAATGTGGCAATCTGCATAGGAATCATTTCCCCAAATAAGAGAATGTCTTTGGAAATCACAAAAGAAGAAGGAAAAACCTCAAATACACTGGAAACCTCTGGGCTACCTTCTTTTTCATTATAAGTAAGGCAAGGTTCATGAGAGTGAGCATCAGCGCTGGATTCTTTAGATGTTGACAATTAGATCAAATGAATTGGAGGACAACTACAGCTGGTGTTAATGTTTTCCTCCTCGAAGAAAGAAAATGAGATGATGTGAGCCATGACTCCATTTGAAAATGAAACTTTGTATTTCCATCTACTCCCACGTTAAAGACCCTGTTTTTCATTTTAGACTTTTCATGTTGGTAAATGTTGCAATGCTTTGCATTCATTAGTCTCAGGCCCATTTACTATGTGCGAGCGAGAAAAGCAGAGCTATGTCATCCCCATAAAGCATCATTTCTAAATTACACCATAAATAAATACTAAGCCACAAACCCAAGTTTCACAACCCTTACCACTAAAGTTAAAAAAAAAAAAAAAAAAAAACACTAATTTTTTAAGCCATCCAAGATCAAAGTTCCCTACTTATAAAATATGCAATCCAGGAACAATCTATCAACATGACGCTGATATTCAAGAATACACTGGATGCCTGACCCTAACTCATAATATATAAAACTGGCTCAAAAAGGGAACTAGACTAATCAGATTTGGCTGTCTTTTGCAAAGTGTGATGTGTAAGAAAACAGGTCTTCCTAAGAACCTTGGGTTGATTTCTGATGAGCTGATTACTGAAGTCAACAGTAAACCAAAATAAAGTAGCAATTCACGGGGAGATGACAGTGAACGAGTGTCTTTAAATTTATAATTGCCCTTGGATCTATTTAATTTAGCTTTAAGTCGGGAGGCATAATTAAGATAAATAGTTACACTGAGCAGATATCAGAGATGACAAGAAACTGGCTGTGATTATGTTCTTGTACTGTTTTCATTTGGGGACTTTTTCTGCCAACATTTTCCCTATGGTGGCTATTAAATGTTATAGGATTATTCCTGCCATTAGTTGTAATGACATTTGCAAGTTAAATGCTCACAACAAATGAAAACCAGGATCCCATTGTCTCACATGGTGAAAATCATGGTACCTGCTATTTCAAATGGAGAACAAATCTAAATGGAATAAAGTACAGTAATTCCTCCTCCTTGTATGATACCTAGGTAAGCTCTGTGGAGAAGCTGGTTTACTTTACGACCCTTGTATTTTTGAAACAACATAGATTTTGCACATTTAAGAAAACCAAAGATGCCGCTATAAGCCAATCAGAAGATCTCTCAAATGTTATTTTGGTTGAAGGCATTTCTTCACAATTAAATATAATTCTTCCTTCAGTGCTTTTAACTAAGAGGTACCCCTTTTATTGGGCTAGAAGGGAAAAGTTTGATGGCTACTTATGGGTTTGTTTGTTTGTTTTAATGGTATCTAAACCAACACCAAATTATGGGGGCGCAGTGGAGGGGAACACAACAGGTAGACATTAAGAGTTTCTTAACCAATTTTCTCCTCTGTGAACATTCAGCAACTAGTTCTGGAGATTTCTGGATTAGTATTTATAAGGAAATAACTATTCAGAACTATCTAGATCTAGCAAAGCAAGATCTAAGAAACTCTGTATGTATTTATGGATCTATAAAACTACTGAAAATACAACTACTTGATCTTTCTAGTTCCTTTCAATTTGGTTCAACTTGCTTGTAATTGCTCTACCACCAACAATTTTTCAAGCCACTATCTCTCTCACTTAGAATAGCATTTAAATGGTATGACCTTCACATTCTAGCTACCAAACCCTTTCTCAAAAATCCAGTTGTTCCTAGAATCCTACAGAAATAAAAGCTCCTCAATAGTTAAGATAAGCAATATTCAAACCTCTGATTTTGTTTGTTTGTTTTAATTTTCCTTCTCTCTGGTATATGTTTCACTTCTTCCTCGTGTTCTTCCTGAACATGTTTAGCCCAAAAATGTTTGTCTCATCATGAGCCCCTATAACCATGGGAATTAGTTTGAAATTATATGTAATTTCTTGTTAAGAGAATATCCTTGGAAATTGTTCCAGTAAATATTTGAGAACTGCTAACTTAAAAGTCATTTCATCACCTTTTCCTTCTGTACTTTTTCCCATCTTCCCTCTTCTCCCCCCATGAGTCTGCATGATCAAAGCAGAAGGAGGTGAATGGTGGGTGCTATGTTTGTTGAAGAAATCAGAAGAAGATGAAATTCATTATTTATTCTGCAGTTTCTTTTATTTTTTTCACTTAACCACCTGATTATGCCTCTTATGGCAAGCAATAACTAGAAATTTATGGTATCATGACTAATAACTATATTGCCCAAATATACCCAAACTTTGGATAAATAGACAGACTCCCAGAGATCTGGTTTAGTTTGGGCCTATGAGAGGAAACATCTGTACTGTTGGCAAGTCTGAATCACAAACAAGTCCAATTTAGTGATAAACATCAGTTTTGATAAGCTAGTTTCCTTCTCTGACTACATATAAATACATGCACATATGAAGGTAAGTTTCTTAGCAATCCAAAGGCAATATGCAATGGGCTATAAATGTTGGTGCACAACTAACTGTGCTACTTTGACCAAATCACTTAACCTCTCTGAGACTCAATTTTCACATCATTGAAAGCAAAGCTCTATGATTTTATTGCCCTCTAAAAAAAATAGGTTAAACACCTGAGCATGGTAATTCACTTTATCCTAGCATAAAATTAATAGTCCCAAGATTTATTCCCCACTGTTTTGTCTTTCTTCACGCCTTTTATGGAAGTATTTCCTTGCACAGTGCTTTGGGAGGCATGCCACAGCTCAGTTTCTACAAGGTCAGTGCAGCCTATATATCCCGTGGTTCTTAAAAGCTTTCTTTTCTGCCATTGCATAAAACTCAACCTAAAAGTCATTCCAACTAGTGGGTTAGCTCAACTACTTTTGAATAGAATACTGAATATTGTTAACATGATGGGAAGTTTCATAGAGTTCTGAGCTTATCTCAAATAATGCTGTGAAAGCACTGATACCATCCAAAGTAGAAACAGTTCCACTGCTATTTTCATTTTATCTAACGAACACAGAATAAAAGCTCAGAACTGAGAAAGAAAAGGTCATAAACTAGAATCCTAAGAGGGCTATTTGTTACAAATTTTAAATAGATGCAGTTTGGTTAAAGACACTAAGCAGAAATGTCAAATCAATTTAAGACATTTAAACATATTACAATCGTCATACAATGAGTGGTTACCTGTCACTGGGTCCTTAATGGTGTTTCACACATTAGCACAGTAAGTTACAAGTTGGTAGAGATATACATAATTGCATGCCTGCTAGCCAAGCCATGACACAGAAAGTTATTGGTGTTTTATGACAGTGACTGCTAAGCTGCACAAAAAGATCATGCTGGAGCAACACAGTTCCCAGGCATCAAATCCCCAGATACTGGTTCATTTTGTTCAAGGCATCACACACTGTGTTCAAATCGCTGCGGAGATCCTGCACCACGTTTTCAATGCTTCTGGTATCTTTCAGAATTTCAATGCTCTGTGTGTAGGGATTGAAGTACACTGAGAAGGGACGTGTAATTGACTTTGCAAAGTCCCTGGAAAAAAAAAAAAAAAAAACAGAAACAGAAGGGTATGCGATTGACCCTCATTGGTAAAAGAGCTAGAACAAAGGAACAGCGCCATAGAAATGAGTTATTTTCTCTAGATGGGAAAAAAAAACAAGCTTACCTCATCTTTTCTTTGGCTTCTTCGAAACTTTCTGAAACAAAATAGGCTTCCTGGAAGGTCGTAATAAGGCACTCCTGTAAGCAAGTTGTCTTTGGGTCAAAGGCTTTCACACAGGCCTTGTCAGAAAGGGCGTGCTGCAAAACATACCGCAAAACCCATTAAAACTCCATGCTGCAACTTCCAAAGTTCTGTGCTGTCCCTTTTCTGCAACGTGGCTCGATAGGCCTACAAAACTGCTCAGTTACTAGTCTGTTGTGAAATAGGGGAACTCTCCCAAATGTGGAGTAAGTTGAGTGTTAGGGGTTTGTTATTGTTGTTGTTGTTGTTATTGTTAAGTCTGTTGGGTGCTAGCAGAAAAAAATAAGATTATGGTATTACTCTATGTGTTACCAGCCAAAATCATACTAAAGAACAGTTCAGACTTGTAGCCCAACAGAAATGGAATTTTAAATCTATGCTATGAATAGAAGCAGGGATAGGATAAATACAGGCCTGAATTGCTTTCTATAAGCAATGTAAGTGAATTTTCACTTAAATGGCAGAAGTAATAATTACCTGCATGGAGAGGTAATGGGGACTCTGACTAAACTGTGTGCAGACTTGTTTGGAGACATTTTGAGGCCAGGTACTGTGTACCAACAGAGTCTGGAATGGACCCGCATATTTGAGGATATTTACAAAGCATTTCATTTACCTTCCCCCAAGTACAGCAGAGCAACATACAGCAGATAAATATTTCCAGGTGGGAAAAGAAGAGCTAATATTAATAGTTATAGTTATGCCCAGAGCAGGCGTTAGGAAATCAGGAAAGCCACTGTAATTACTCTTTTTGAACCATCATGAGCTCCATTCAGCTCTCTACATGACTGGCCTGAGGAACAGCAAGGAAGGATAAAGGATCAGACTGTCGAAAAGCACAGTGATGCTAAAAGTCAGGGGTCATTTCCTGCCACGTGCCACCTACCTATTTATATAGACCCTGAAGAGAAGATTCTCAAATGGAATGTGCATGGAATCACTAAGGACCTTGTGAAAATGCAGATACCCTAGGCCTTGATTTTATTTTGTAGGTCTGGATAAACCCCAGAAATCTGCATTTTAAAGGCACCCAAGGTGACTCAGACATAAGTGATTGTGAACTGAATTTTGATACAGGCTCAACTTGATCCTGTAGCTTTCTTAATTTCAAGAGTAAATGAGTTGGGAGAGAAAGAAAAAAAGGGGAAGCAGAAACTGCCTTGAAGTGGGAGTTTGGAAAGGTGTGTCTAGCCTGGTGTTACTGCTTTCTAACTGGGTAACCTTGGCAAATTACCTCACCTCTCTGTACCCCCATTTTCTCAACTGTAGCGAGAGGTTTGTTCTGTGTGATTTCTATCTACTGCGGCCCCTGGATTCCACCCAAAGCATGTTTCTACCTTCCCGATCTCTAACTGCTACAGTTTCCTAGAGGAATGCAGACAAAACTTCTCTGTTTAGTATTCTTGTTGTGTTACCCCCTGACAATTTCAAAACACATGGAATGATTTGCAGCCTTCCGTGGTGAAGAAGGCCGTGGCTCCCGAGTTTGAAAATATAATTGTAAACCCAAGAACTGACACAGAAGAGAAAGGGCACAGGGCCCCACCCTGTGATTTGCTTTCTCACAAGTTCGTTGTCCAGATCTGTGCATGCATGAATCAGGGAATGCAGAGGGCCTTTCGGCATGAACTCATTATTCTTAGCCCACAAACAACTTCATTGTAAGCAGAAGGTCACCACACCTTCAAATGCATTTGTGCTAGATTCAGTGCAATGCAGGGACTATCAGGGGATTTGGGTTCCATATAACGAATAATTCGGTCCCCATTTTTAAATCAACTGGGGTTTCAAGAAACAAAATATCCTTCCATGAGAGCCGCTGCACCTTTGCAAAATCTGGCCTCCTGTCGGCTTCCCACTGGTGTCGGAATCAGAAGTTGCTTTCTTTGCAGCCATAGAGTCTGGGCGCATTTTGCTTTAGTGTATTTCTCTTATTGCCCATTCCTCCATCAGCATGTATTAAAGGAAGGAACATGCTTGACACGGTGTCCTTGAGCCTCCTCTCAACTCCACAGTCAGGAGCACGGGCAGAGTCAAAGCGGAACAGGCTATAGCAACATCTAAGGCACGGCTCCCCTGGTGAGCCGAAGACTGTTCACTGGGCCTAGGACAAGCACAAGAAGGGGGAGAAACTGCTCGGGACGGCCATGCTTTGACAGGAAATTAGCTGTGGTAACCGTCATTGCATGGAGGGGAGGCCTCCAGGATGCATGCGTACAATAACAGGGACTGGAATCAGCTTGGCTCTAGAAAAACCTATCATGTGACTCTACTCAGATGACCCTGTTTAGTCATTTTAACTGGTGACGGGGATCAAAAGAGACCAAGAAAAATCCCAGAGGACAGGGTGCTCTGCCCCAAATGGCAAGAAAAGTCAGTGCACTCCCAGCATATAATTTGAGGCAAAGACCTTTAGGCCATAGATATCGCACTTGCCTCATGTAAACAGTCAAAGGAAAAACTGGAAGCTGATTGTTCTAAGCTCTCGAACCATGCAGACTATCCTCAGGACCTGCAGTGTCCAGTACACTGGTTACCTGCTGAGGACCTCTCTATCCATGGACAATGGGACCAGTGGCTGCTCCCTGGCTGTTAGGAATATGAGGGTGATAATGGTATCCAAGGGTTAGCCTGGAGAATGACAAGAGCCTAGAGTTGGGGGAGTAGCCAGTGAGAGAGGCCGACAAAGGATCACACCTGTAACTGATCTCATTTACCTGATGGGGAGGCATCTCCCCTGTGTGACGGCTGCCAGAAACATCCATGCAGCCCATGAAGTCCCCTCTTTCTGAATACGAGAACGTGGCCCAAGGAATATAAAAATTGTCCATGACTCTGTTGATTCCAAAGTCCACTGCCCACTGCAGTGAAGTCCTACTGAGCTTTCTCTTCAGCTGCTCTCCATGCCTCGCTCTAAGCTGCTGAGTTTTGGAGAACAGTTATCCTCCCCACCTCTACGTCCAGAGTGGCATCTCCGTCAACATCCAGCAAATTGCCAGATGTTCCTCAGGAACAGCGTGGTGAATCCCTCCTGAAGTATTCTTCAGGTATGCTGAAATCTGCAAGAATTAATCCAGCCCTCTGTAAAGAAGGGCTGTGTAATGTTCAGCACTTTACTCTCAAGTGGTTGACAGCACTTCACTCTCAAGCCATTTTTAAAATGCAGGAAAGCTTGAGAATCACCTCCTCACATCTAAAAGGACAGCTTAGGAGTTGCCCACAATGCACAGGACTGGGAAAAGGAAGACATGGGTTCTAAACAAAGCTGTCCCAGAAGCATGGTATCACATGAGTGAAAAATCCCCAGGTGGGGACACAGTGTCCTCTCTGAAAACTGAAAAGCTTAACCTCTGTAAATTCTAAACCTGTTCTTGTAATAGCATTTAATATACAGCACCCATACCACCACCTCCATCTTGACTCCAGCCAGCAAGAACAGACTATAGCAGCCTTCCCCGCCCTTCCTAACAGAGATGGCCACTTCTAACTAATTGGCTTTGATGTACGAATTAAGACTATTTGCCGTTCCTGTTAGGTTTCAGGGGTTGGCAGGGATAGAGAAGGCCAGCAGCCAAACACTGAACAAAATGGTTTGTTGAGTATGCGACAGGGCAGGCTAGAGTCAGGGCAGACACCAGCAGTGGGGGTGAGGGTGGGGTGAGGTTTAAGGAGTTCTGAGATTTGAAATATGTGTAAGCAGTGAGGGATAGGCTACGTTGCCCCTTTGCACAGCCAGCAGGTTGGTGGCTGGACATTTATTTATCATTGCTTATTTAGTCTGAAGATGATATGAATTCGGCCACAGTTGCCACCACTGGGCTGGACAGTTGACATCTCCTGATAGTGGCCTGAGTCTAGGGCAGCTAGGGGCAGGGTGAGTTGGAATTGATTCTGAGAACAGGGAAGTTGCTAAATCCCCATCTGCAAATAAGGATACCTTTGGAGGACATGGGCAGTCACTGGCGCCAGGGACAGCAGGTTTACTGGGTGTCAGGCAGTCCCTGACACAAGCAGTTACTGTGGGGGCTGCTAAAGCCAGACCTGGATTCCCAGAACCCATGTCATATGCTTAATAAGACAGTCTTTTAAATTAAAAACTATCTTCCAACATCCAAAATTTTCCAGAACCCAAGGCTTGGGGCACATCAGTCTACTTTTGTAAGCCTATCCCACCTGGAAAATGGGAATACTAATAGTAACTGCAACCCAGGGTTGTGGTAAGAATTCAGCAAGGTAATGCACGCAAAGTACCTGGCACATAGGAAGTGCTCAAGATATTTATTTATCATTGCTTATTTAGTCTGAAGATGATATGAATTCGGCCACAGTTGCCACCACTGGGGCAGCTCCTTTCCCCCAGGGGTCTAGGACACACAGGTGAGGAAACACGGTCCCCATGCGGAGGCTTCCATGCCCCACACTGCAGCAGGGTCCATCAGTGGAAACTCCTCCTTCCTCCCAGCCACTGGCCTTCGCAGTGACACAGTTATCATCTATCCCAGAGGTAAGCCCCGTGACCCTCACCCTCTATGTTAGGCCTGGTTCAAGTTGGGAAAAAACTCAAGTGTGATGGTAGGTTTACAGGTAGGTTTGGGCCCTGGATTCTGAATGAAATAAATTTGTGAACACTCTTACGCTTACACTACAACCATTTTTTTTCCCCCACATCAGAATAATAAATAATATAAATTTGTATATTATATTTTTAACCTCCCTCAAATGTTCCTCCTGCTAGCCAAGCACACTGGCACAGACATCCCTATTGCCAAGTTGGGGGATAATGGCAACACACTTTTTTCTTTTCTCTTTATTTTATTTTATTTTAATTTTTAAAAATTTTTTTGGTATCAGCGATGCTGAGAAAGTTTCGTCAGTTTGATAGGCTGCAGGAGAGAGGGAACCAACTCTCTCTTCACACTACCCTTTCATAAAGGTCAAAGACCCATTTCCCAGGGACCCAACTTAGCTGGGACCCAGGCGCCTACACTTGCTCTCTATTAAGAGTGCCAGCTTCAGGAGGAGAGGGGAGGAGGAAGATGGGAGGCAGAAGCCAGCTGAACAAAGCCGTGAGAGCTCAGAAGCAGTGCGCCCTAACTCGAGTCCCACCGCCGCCAGGCCGCCACTGTACCAGATGACCTCAGAGAACCTCCTCTCAGCCTGGCAGCAGTCCTGACTATCTCAGAGTTGCTGTAAGTGGTAGTAAATACAAATGACTGTCATAAATATAAACGTGTTCTGTGAATGCTAACAGCTTTATAAAAGAAAAAAAAAATAGAACAATAAATTCACTGTGAGGATACCCTACAACCAAAGCCAAAATAATAATAATTACAATTTTTAAAACCATCAGCTTTGTCAAAACCTGAAAAGTAGAAGTATTTATATAATAGACGTGCTAAACCCATTTACAAAAAAAAAAAATCTAACCTCTGCCCTTCAGGAAATAAAGAATTAAACTTTATTTACCATTACCCAAGGGGAAAGAAAATAAATTGCCTATTTCTTTTGAGATGCATTAACTTTTTGACTTTTTGAGATAAGACTCACCAATGAATCAATTAACAATTATTTCCTTAACACCTAATGTGAACAAACTTCATTGTTGTTTCTACAAAAGAACTTCATTCAACAAAGAAACATATCAATTAATTTCTTAGATCTTCCCTATTACAGACTTCAAAGTCCTTGAAACCTGAGACCTTCAATGTTGGGGTTTTTCAATAAAATGAATGAATGGGTGAATAATTAAATTTTTAAATAAAAGACATATTCCAGGTCAACTCTAGGATTGAGAGAAAAAGGACATGAAAGACACAAGCTAGACTCTGGGTGAATGGCAGTCAATTATGCTCTTTTCAGCCTCTTTTTCAGCCTCTTTTTAAAGTTAGTTTTCCAGATAACTTAGCTCATTATTAACTGCTCTCCACAGTGATGAAGGGAAGGAAAGGCCCCAACCAAACACACTTTTAGAATTTCTGCAAGTTCATGACAGAACAGATAATTGGAACAAAAGAGAGATTAACCATTGCTAAAATTAAAGAAAAAAGAAAAGTCTTCATGGTTATCAGATTTATGTTAGCTTTTACAAGCTTTTCCATATATTTTTCTTCTGTCTTTAAAGACAAAAATAAGCATTGTCAAAAATTTTTTTAAATAAAGACCATTGTTGTTATTATAAAAAAAGAAAAGTTACCCTCCAAACCATAGATATACTACTTGGAAATACTTGGTCAGCCTGGAAGTGAAATACCTATGCCCAAGAAAACCCAGCCTCTTAAAGCACAAATTTTAAAATGTGTTCTGTTCAAAGACAGAAGGTAAATTGTGAATATTTTTGTAAAAGTTACAAAGGCTACACCAAAACCTCCAACAACTTAGCTGGGACCTATATTTGGGCTGCAGGTGGAAGAGCAAAAATATTTTACCATGTAAGGTAACGGGATTCAAAATTGTAAACCTGTCTACACTGGAATTATTATAATGCTATTAATGAAGTTATCTCTATCTAGATCAAGAATTGCCATTAGTTCCCTTAAATAAAAGCGGGGCTGGGAGAGGCCTCTGGATGCAGGGAGGGGGTGCCACGGAAATCATCTACATCATGTTATGTATTCTCTATGAACCATCAGAAGACATTTCTTATAGGAAGAATTCCTGAATTGTAAAAATGGTCCAAAGCAGCAATCATAAGGATATTAGACTGTTGAAATTTGAGAATGGAAGAATGCTAATGACTAGAGGTGATGGGCCAGAACATGAAGATTCATGGCAGACAGTGCCCTCAGTGTACATATTTCTGGCTGATTTCCATTTCTGGATGATTCTGCCCGCACCAATAGAAACAAAAACAACAGACTCACCCCAATGCTGCCTAAACATGCCTCATTACCCAGATCAGAGGACCCTGTCGAAAGTTGAGGCCATGAGAGAGATTTGTTTCTTTTGTTTCTGGTGTAATTTATTAACCCTCTGAGGAGAATGTAAATAGATGTAGCTCAAGAGCTACATCATTTTCTGGCTAATTCTTTTTTTTTTTTTTTTTTTTTCCAGGGAAATCAGAAAGCACTCCATAGAAGGCACAGGTCTTTCTGGGATATGACATCATGCGATTGCCATGAGCTCCAGCCACTGTCCGAGATTCACCCCAAATGGATCTTTTTGTTAAGAACTTAGTAAAAAAAAAAAAACATTTCACCACATTATATCAGGCTCTTGTTACATTAAATATTGTCATCTCTTCCAGCCGTGACAAGTCTCAGGCAGCTCCCTAAATGGGGCGGGTTTGACAAGAGCACATGCTGTCTCGTAACTGATCAGTCCTATCTTCTCCTTCCCTGCACTCGCCCTGTCTGCTGCGCAGGAGTCATCATGGCCAGCTGGGCACTTGTCACAAAGCCTCCCCAAGCTATGCTGGGCACGTGTGCCACAGGGTGTCGTCTGACTGTTATCTCTTGAACTAGAATGTGAACTCCATAATAATAGGGATCCCAGGCAGTGTTGCCTCATGGTTAGAGGCTCAGATTCTGGAGCCAGGGCTTCATTGGGTTCGGCTCCAACATTACTAGCTGTGTGACCTTGGGCAAGTCTCTTAATGTATTTATGCTTCAGTTTTCTCATCAATAATGATGATATTGTGTATCTCATTGTGTTCTTGTGAGAAGTAAATGGGTTTATACGGCTGAAGCACCAAAAACACTAAGGTCTATGTAAGGGTTCATTGAGGTGGTTGTTATTTTGCTTTTATTCTTCTTCTTTATCATTATTATTTGTATTTGTATCCCCCAGTGACTGCATGGAACATGCTAGGTGCTCAACCAAATGTTTGAGGAATGAGTGAATGGAGTCATAAATAGAGAGGACTTGAAAAAATTATAGTTAAATTGCACCTCTCAAGAACAGAAACCACCACAAAGTTCCAATTATCATATATTTCCTAATTACATTATATAAGAACAATCAATACTCTAAGAATAATCAAAACCCTAACATAGTCCATAATCCTGATCTTAGTGTGAATAATCAAAGAAAGATAAAATTATTTATAGTACCATTTCCAGATTATATTTCACATCACATTCTAAATTCATCAAAACTTGCTCTCCCCAATGATATACATAGTAATTGTTAAGTAACCAGAATATTTAAATAGGTTCCAACATTTCTGAATAAGTGGTAAATTTACCATATTTTAAGGCAAAAAAAAATAGCATCCCTTAGGCATCACTACACATATTAGATACTTCTCAGACCATATGCTTATCTAGATTTTGAAAAATAAATTGCATATTCCACATATGTTTTAGTACACATTAAGTAAAGAAGCTAAAATCATCTCAAATCCCCCTTTAGGAATTAAATGCTGGGGAGTCCATGGGATTCGTGGGGGTGACGGAAATGAGAGTAGCCGAGGCAACCTTACAAGGAAATTTTAATCAGGAGACTCACTACTAGCTCATTACCTACTGTTCAGCACTGACTTTGGGGCAGTCATTTGTTAGCCAACAATTGAACATGCATTTGTCACTCCTGTTGATTGTGCACATAGATGCTCATCCATTTGAGTCACACCACAAACCCAGAACGGCATGACCCATTTTCAGAAGTGCAAAAAGTTAGGTCAACACCCACATCTGAGGTGCCAACTCCTCTGCATTAAATATTTATAAAGTATCCACAACTAGAAGTGTGCAGACAAACAAATCAATATTTTCTATGACCTTGAACTGGTTTGCTTGGGAAGGACAGTTTCATACAGAGCTTCATACCTTTAACTCTCCAATGGAAGATAGTAGTCCTGCTCCATATGCCCGCAGTTGCCCTTCTTGCTTGCAAAGGCCAAACTCAATTGTAAAGAAATAGCACTAAAATAAAAAATAAATAAAAATAAATCAACAGACATCCAGTAAACCGGTTAATAAGTTTCTCTACAGAATAAAATGGCCCCCAAAATAAAATGGTGCACTGTCCATAATTTCTTCAACAGTGTCAATTCACACACATTTGAGTCAAAAACACTTATTGAACTCTATTTTCTTGCTTAATAATCCTTTCCTAGGCAAAAAGTATACAGAAAAGGTATCTACTACCAGAAGTCTTATGCTTACTAATTCAGAAGCCCATGAATCAAATGAGATCCCATGCAATAATTTAAAACTAAAAAAACCCCCAGACTTAGAAATAAATGAATATATCACAGTGATAATACTATACAAATATGCTATTATACAATATTTACTAAGTTGTATTTTGGTGATGTAAGTAAGTTCATGCATATTTGAAAAAAATAACTTAGAATTTAGTAATCCCAAACTGATATCTGCAATTTGTTTATTAATTCAACAAACATTTGTTGAATACCAATGCAAGAAATAAAGCAAGTACGTGCTTACCAAATTACCAAGAACACATATTTATTATGTTTTTCATTGAGGGCTTAAATGTAATTGATGTACATACACACCCATACATATATAATATATGTTATGTATAAATCCATATATATATGGATATATCCATATATATATAACCATTTCATTGACCTGAGTTTTATCAGTATCTACTATCAATACTACAACTCTCCCAAGATATTAAAATCTATGGTTGTTTCTGCTGAGTTTAGGAAATTAACCTAGACAGACAGAAACCTCTGTACAACTAAAAACTCACAATGCTCTTGAGGGAAGCTGAAATCACACTATTTTTGGTCTGAGAGAAAAGTGAGAAGCTGACAATGAGCAATAAAACTGGCATCAAATTAACACTGTCCTGCATAGTGATCTCAAAGTGCTGAAGTGTTGAGAAAGGGGGAAATTTAAATACTCATGAAAAGAGTGGAAAATATTTCTAGCCCATGGTAGTTTACTCTATTTTTATTTGGAGGTTAACATGTGCCTTGGTTCAGGAGGATTTCCTGATTTTGCAGTGTGAGGATGATCTGAGTTGAGTGGGTTCATGTCCTGCGTCACTGGCTGGACCCAAAGGGTGGTCAGTCCGGGTCACAGAGCTAAACCTTCAGAGGCAACTTCTCTTTTCCCAGTTCACCTCCCAAGGAAGCTAAGATTATAGTCCTTCCCACCCCATCACCTGCAGAACCAACTAACAGTCCTCTATTCTGACGTTTCTTTCTTTTCCATCACACTGTATTTTTGACATGGTCTTCAGCTTATTTGTGTACGGTATGTACTATTTGTCATCTGTCTCCCTACCATAGATTATAAACTCCAGAGGATCCGTCTGTTCATCTAGAACAGGGTTTCCCAAGCTCAGCATAGCATTATTGACATTCTAGGCCGAAAAGTTCTCGTGGTGGGGCGGGGGGGGGGGGGGGGGGGGCTGAGGAGGGGGGTGTCCAGCATATTATGGAACATTTACTGGCCCCTACTCACTGGATGCCAATAGCACCCTCCACCCCGGTTGTAATGACTACAAATGACACTAGACATTGAAAAATGTTCCTAGGGGAGAAACATCACTCCTGGATGAGAACCATTGATTCAGAATAGTGTCTGAAACATAAGAGCTCCATAAATGTCTGATGGGTAAACAAATAGTGAGTGAAAGAATTTCTCTAAGTTAGGCTTGTTGAATGGCAGAATGGCCTGGAGGAAAGAAACATGAGGAGGCCTGAGTATAGTCTGAGCCCTACCTTTAATTAGCTATGTGAGCACAACCTCTCTAGCACATTGTTTCCCAACCTGTGACATCATTCATTCGTTTCTTCTACAAACACTCCTTGAGCACCAACTACATGCCAGACTGCTTTAGCTGCAAAGAATATGCAATGACCATAGCAACAAAGTCTCCATTCCCATGAAACTTATAGTATAGGCTATACAGAGATGAGATAAGCAACAATAACAACAAAAATCAATATGAAGCAGAATTTCAGGTAGACTATGCGATATAAATAAAACCATGTGATGTGTCAGACATTAAGCAAAAGACATGGCTAGTTTGGCTGGAGAAGCCAGGGAAGGCCTCTCTGGGGGAGTAATATTTAAACTGCAACCTGCTTGAAAAGCAGCCTTTTGTGCAAAGATCTAGGGCTATGACTTTCAGCCTTTTTTATCTCATGGCACTCATAAACTAATTACTAAAATTCTGCGGCATACCAAAGAGTAGATTTTGTTTTCTGAAAATCTGACCAAAAAAAAGGGGGGGGGGGGTATAATTTTGATTCATTCCCACTGGACTGCTATTGTTGTGTTGGCTGTTGTCATTGTTTTATTTGACAACTTAAGGGAAAAGAGGCCAGTGCCCCTGGCTAATAGTCATTTACTGCATGTTTTAAAAATTCTTGTAGCACATTAGTTGAAAATTGCTGATCTAGAGGAAGAGTGTTCCCAGCAGAGGAAGTGCAAATGCCCTGAGGCAGGAATAGATTTGTAGTTCCAAGGACAATGGAAAGTCACTGAAAGGTTTTAGAAGTGGGGGGAGATGTTCTGTTTAAGTTTTCAAAAAACCATGCCGATGATGGGTAAAGAATAGATTGCAGAGGTGCAGGAGTGAAAGCAAAGAAACCAGTAAGAAGGAATTGGCAGCTAAGAGATCAGGGAGTTGAATTACTTAAATAGCCAGGGGTAGCAGGGGATGGGGAGAAGAACGAAGAGATGTGAATACGTTTTGAAAAGTTAAAATATAGCCCTCAAGTCTGTCCTCCAAAAATTCTTGTACAATGCTGGGCAAAATGAAGAGATGCAATCATACACCCATTGAACAAGAAGGCAAAGTTCAGCCTCCTATGTTATTAAAAGGAAAACTCAAGTTTAAGGAGGTAAAGTGAAATACCCAAAACCAATCTAGGCAGTAACATTAAAAAAATCTAGAGCTCAGTATTTTTAAATTTCTAGATAAAAGACTAATAGATGCATGATTTTCACCTTACAACCAAAAAATGGAGAAATAAAAAGGAAAATTAGAATCTGTGCGTGTCTTTAGCTGATTTCCGTAATTTAAATCGCATTTATAGCACATGATATGAAATTCCCGGAGCCTGAACACTGTATACAGAAGTGGTTGTGGGGAGAGAAAGTGCTGTCATGTCCTAAAGCCTTCAAAATACACATATGGAGCTGTTTACAGGAGCACTTAGGTCAGCCTACTAAGAGCATTTTCTTTATGCTACATCATTGTCTGGTCATGATTATGACCTGAATCAAAATAGGTGCGGGAACCCTGAGGAAATTTGGTGTGCCGTATATAGTCTTCACATAAATTTGGCAATCCATCCAGTTTCAGGAGGAATTAAAAAATCTGCATCAGTCAACCCAAGAATCAAAGCTTCATCTGTCAGTGTGTCTTTAGTCCATGTGCATTCTGCTGCCCATCACTAGGAACACTCTCCGCCCCATGCCTTGCCTGGCAGTCTTTCCTGAAACTGACCTTACACAGCTCCATCTGCTCATTCCCTCTATTTACCTTTCCCTTTGGTTTGCTACTGTCCTCGACCACAGAAGTAGCCTAGAAGCTACTTCGACAGCACACTTTCCCCAGAGAATTAAGAGGTTTTTTCCTGAGGCTTTTTTCCATTTGCAGCTCTACATATGGCTAACAGGTAAAGAGAAATTGTAAAATGTACCTGAACCTCAGGTGTGCCTCCATATAATTTTCCTTTTCTGTTTTCAATAGCAGATCTCAAAATAAATGCTGCCCTGGTCATGGTCACTCATGGGAGGAGAGGGCAACTGCACGCTTCTGTCTGGTTGTCAACATCCAGCCCCCTTAGAGCTGACCTGGGTGACCCCTGGTGACCTTTCAGAATTCAAGGATAATAGTTTCTGAAAATATTTTTTAAAATATATAAAATTTGTTTTCCTTAGAAGATTCTTTAGATGTTGTGGATCTATAATATATTCCCTAGAGGTTTACCAAATAAATATCCTGTTATTTAAAAAATAAACAAAAACAATTTTTTTAAACCTGAATCTTATAAAAACACCAGGACAGACAATTGCAGGTTCTTGGCCACTAATGTCTTTTAAACAGAAACAAATCATAATCCTTAAGAGTAACACCTCCCAAATTGAAGGGTACCTTTCATCAAAGCTGACATTCATGAATTCCAAGTTTACATACCACTCATTTTATGTAATTATTTATAAATATTTTATTTGAATATAATTACATACAATCATTAACTGAAAACGAAAACAAGAATGACAGATTGGACCTCTTCCAGAGGAAAAAAGCAAAGTCATTTGCATACACACAGTCATTAAGCAGAAGAAAGTCTGAGTGACAGTCTGAAATCCAAACACTGCTGTGGAACAAGCTACAGGGCGCGCTTACACAGCGTGGGTGCTGAGGAGTGAGGGATAGGGTGCCCAATGCTGCCATCGTCAGATCTCTACTGGTAGTGCATCACTTGTGCCTAGCCAACCATGCAGCAGTGACAGACAGCTTGAGCAAACACAGTCCACAGAATACACACTGGGCCCACATGGTGATTACAGAAGCTCACGATGCAACCTCCTTCTTATGTTTGGTGTTAGGTACCTGAAGCTCTTGCTAAGGCACATATTCCAATGAAAGAGATGAATAATTATTTTCAAAGAACTCCTAATGGAAAAGAAGTTTTCCTCTTAAAGGGTTCTTTTGCCTCCCATGTCCCCCCACTCCCTGAATCCATGGAAAACTTCATAACCTCTTCCTGCGTGTGAGTTATGCTATATTCTTAAACTGGATTCAAATGGTGCACACAAACTTCTAGGAGGAATCCCGAGTGGCCTGCTTCTTTCCCTTTCTCCAAGTGAATGGCTACACATGACATTTAATAAATGCCTGAGTGAATGATAAATTTCCTCTATCGCCTTTGCCAAAAAATTTGATCTTTACATATTGGTAGTATATATTTTTAAGTAATCCACACATCACATCACATTTAGAATTCTTTTCTCCATGTATCTGGAATGCAAGAAACTAGCAAGGAGAGTTTAAAAAGCCCTAAGATGTGCTCAATTTTATTTACTTTTCATCTAAAAGAATCCCTCGGGCCCTCACTCAGACCCTATTTATCTCTGTCTTGCACCTAGTTCAAACAAACTTTCCTTACGTCATTTACAAGTCCACACCCTAACATAAGAGGGGAATGAGAAAAATACACAAAAAGTAGGCTCAAAAAGCACAGAAATACAATCTTTGGGTAAACAACTCTCAACACTTTCATATTGGAAGTTGTCACCAAACAGCAGAACTCAACAATGATGCTAGCACGTGAAGATGATAAACTTAGCTGGAAGACTTCCCAGTTTCACAAAATGTTCTCATACATGTCATCTTGCAACTAATTTGAGATAGAGAAGTAATTATTATTTACATTCTATAGAATGGAAGACTGAAGCTCAATGTTCAAGTAATTTGCCCAAAATCCACAACTCATGATTGGCAGAGCTAAGAGTCAAGCTCTTCTTTCCTCATTTCAAATCCAGCTTTCTTTCCTCATGAATTTCATCTATGATTGGGTACAAGTAACTATTACCCCAATTCCTCAGGTGCCTCTACCAGCTCATACTGCCCCAGGCCCCATGGGCTCTGTGCTCCCTGCCCGCCCTCACCACCACCATGGCATGATCTAGCAAATAAAGTCTCAATGCCAGTAAAGCTGGGACCTCCAGAACCCTGACCCACACAAGTCTAACAGGTATCTGATTTGTTTGCCCCCTATATCACAATAAAAGGATCGATCCCATAAGGGAAGAATGGTACTCAAAGATGTTCTACCATCAGATGTCTGTACCCTGACAAGTGCAGATAAAAACACATAAAAGGGGTCCCATGCTTTCACAGCCAGTACTGTGAAAGAATACACTCAAACCGTTGTTTTAAAGATGGGGACCATTCGAAGTCCCCTTCCCACTCACCCTTCTATCTCTCATCCCCAGATACTAGAGTCTAATTTTAGCTACATCAAAGTTCAGTTTACAAGCAGCAAGTATCTTCTCACCTTTGGCCAAAATCCCCTTAATCTTGATTAAATGACAAATGATAACAGGGTTGGAAGGGTGAGGCTTGAAAGCTAAGCAGGAAGCTGTAGGATAGAAATATTAAGGCATATAAATCAACAAAAATTGGGAAACAAAAGTGAAAATGGAAGCAGCCTTGCTTAAGCCATCACTCAAATAGCATATGACAGGAAACTTTCCACTAGGCATCATTTTTTGTTGTTGTTGTTTCTTTAACTATTTAAACTGCAGATGCTCCCAAGAGTTTCCTGTAAAGCCAGATCACGTTAGGTGCAATGACAATGACAACCCCGATGCTTGGTTTGCAGAGCAAGGGTGCTGACTGGGAAAGCTCTTGGGCTTCGAGAGAAAGCAGAAAGGGGGATTTTGCATGCTTCATTATTTTGCCCTGAGCTAGTCTGGTGCAAAATAAGAGCATAAGAAGTGCTAGAAACTTACCGCAGAAAGACACTGGTCACCCGCAGTCCTAAGGATACAACTGCTCTATAACCACAGACCACCCAGACCACTCTTGAAGCCTCCTCTTGGCAAAAGGAAGTCACCCCTCATGTGTTCACATATGTGGGACCCAGTGGCTGCATAAATTCCAAGTACCACAGTCTGAATGTGTGTAGAGCAGGACCAATGAATTGGTTCAATCAAGATAGCATATAGTATAACAAAGTGGAATCACTCATGTCAGTCAACCGTGACACTTTTGTTCAAGAGGGAAAGTACCTAAGTCAGAGCCAACACACCTGGCAAGGAAACACACCTAAGATATCTTGCACATGTGATCAGAACAGCCATGCCTGTAGTGTGGGACCACCCATAGACAGGCTCCTGGGCAAATCCCACATTTGGTGACATCGCAGGCAACAAGACACTTACCAAGAGACTCAGAGGAGTGGAGTGCTCCACCCTCAAGGGTATATAACTGAGACAGACTCCGGACCACTGCCGAGACAGCCACGCTCCACACACAGAGCGCTGCCCCACGCTGATCTCCCTCGGCATCAACTTCTGGAGGCTCTGCCCTGCTGGACTGAGGACTCCATCTGCCCCGCTGTTCTCCTGGCTCCAGAGATACTTCCTTGCAAGACACTGACAACTCCCATGACCACTGTGCTCTCCCCTGGACCTGTCTGCTGAGACTCTAGACTCAGGTTTACCTCCCATTGATTGGTGTGTGTGTGTGTGTGTGTGTGTGTGTGTGTGTGTGTTATTATTCTCTTAGATGGCTAGAGTTTGAGTAGGGTGTTAATACATGTTGATGTTCTACTTGAGTATTCATATTCGTGAATGCAGTAACTCTGCATCCATAGCATAGTTACTGTGTGTGACTCTTGTCTGTTCCTTGGTCCCGGGCTGCTCAGCTAGCAGGCAGCTAGCTGAGCAGTTGCCTGGCTGACTTATAGAAAAGACTATATCACAAATCTACACTCATGGCAAAATGCTTTGAGCTATTGCAGCTGCACCTAGAGGCCTAGACTCATTTTATCATGAGCCTCTAAATGAAAATCACTGCAGCTCTTGCCAAGTCACAACATAATCAAAATATGTTTTTTCATTTATATTTATTAAAGTCTGTGCTAAGCTCTAGTTGAGATTACAAAAGTATCAAAAGATACGGTTCTATGCTCAAGAAAGGTGTGCCACATGGATGGGAAGACCAGACTAATATAAAAATAATAATTAAACTCTGTTGTTTTTGACCCCACCACAAACCTCTCTGTCTTGAAAGTACAGTGTGCTTATCAATCTTGGAACATGAAGAATATGAAGCTTGCATTGAACTTTGAAAGATAAATGGAATCTGGGGAGGGCTTGGGCAAGAGGAAAATAATAACATCAAGGAGTTGGGGAAGGGGTGACTTAAGAGAGCCCAAAATGTACATCATGGGGAGATAAGAGTCGAGCCAGATTATGGAATGTGCCAGCTCACAGGCTCCCCTTGAACAGGTAGAAAATGCCTCTTCCACCCATGATTCTCCTCAAAGCCAGAAGGACAAGAACAAATGGAGAAAATAGGAGAGTTGGGATTTGAGTAACTCCTAAGCCACAAAACAATGACCTGAATTGTGCAAACAGCATATATTGTCTTAGGTTAAGAACCATCAAATGAATTAAAATGTAAAAACGTTAGCTCTGAGGAAACATTATGGCAAACCTTGTGGAAAATTGATCATCAAATATAAGAGGACCATCACAGGAGGAAAAACAGGTGTCAGCAGAAAACAACTTTTATTGAAGAATACACCGACATAGGCAATTTCCAGCTGCACTGCTTTAGTCAGAGTTTCTCAGTGTGGTTCTTAATACCATTTCCTGTGTCTTTTAGGTTGCTTTCAGGAACAAATGGATTCTGTTTAAATGCCCTCTGGCCATTTCCCTTTTATTGCCCCTTCTTCAGCTTATCTCAAAACATTTTCAATTTCAAAGGAGACCACCTGACTTATTATCATTTAACATTTACTTGTTTTTTAACATCAAGCTTTACGGTTTTTATTTTTTCATTTAAAAAAGAAAAAAACATCCCTCCTTCTCTTCCTCCCACTCATGGACTGACAGGAGTAACCAGCATTCATTTACATCAGTGTCATCCAGGTGGTGGGTCAACCCCTAAAGCCCTGATAACACCCACTGTAAACAGGCCAAGCAGGGCTCAATAGTATGTCACAGTGGCCATATGGCAGCCCAATCACAAAACCTCCCTGTCCACAACTGCCCTAGAGTAAATGTCCGAACCTCTTCGTATGACAGAAAAGATCGGCCATGACCCAGCCCCTGCCTCCTTCAGATGCATCTCTCAGCCCTCTTCCTTCCACCCCGCAGAGAAGTACTTGCAATTGTGCCGACTGACACTCTTCCGTGTCCTAACGTTGCCCACACCTTTCTTCTGTCTAGAATGTTCCTGTCCCCACCCATCACCTTTGCCCAATTGCTGTCTGGCTGCCAGGTTAGGTGGTCTTCTCACCCCCAGTCTAACACTTATGAAGCCACATTGAAAACGCCAGGCTTCTCTTCCTCACCCTCCACCAGATTCTGAACTGTGCATTCAGAACAGGGTGTAACTTCCTGTTGTTGCTGCTGCTGTTGTTGTTTAATGTCTGCTCTATAGCATCCTGCCTCACACACAGCAGGTGCTCTGCAAATATTGAAGGAAGAGAGGGAATGGTTAAGCCAGAAGAGTTTCCCAGCTGGGCCAGGCCAACAGGGCCGGTGCTAGTATTCCAGACCAGTACCGACTTCCATCAGCAAATTTTCTAATATCACAGGCTTCGAAAAGATGAAAACCTTTCTACTGTACCCATCACGTCAGTTTCACTTACAGCTTCAGAAATAGATCTGTTCCTTGATCTCTCTCTCTGTCTGCCTTTCTCTCTCTTTGGCTCCCTCAACAACAGCAAACACCCTGCAAGCCAGAGGGACACGGGAGCCGGCTTCCTGGCAGGAGCCAGGAGGGAGGCTGATTGGCCGGTATCTCCTGCGGAAGCTCAGCCGGCTTGCGCTTAAGTGGCTCCTGGCCTCCTTCATTACTACAAGCAGCAACTCCGAAAACCCACTGATTCCGACATCTGGATCCTCATCAGAAAATGTCAGGGGGAAACTTCTTCAGTTTGCTGCTTCTGAGAGTTGAAGCCAACTGGAGACTAGCCAGGGGAGATGCTAACTGTGCAGGGTCGGGGGACGGAGGAGGCTGACTGTGATGGATCTGGGCCCTGAGGTGCCTCACAGCCCAGGCTGCTCTGAATTAGCAGCTACAAAGAGCTTCCCTCGGCATCACTGCCCGGACCTTCGTTTAGCAGATGATGACACGTGAGACCAGACAGACAGTACTTCACCTGGACATGAATCTGTGAGGTGACTGACCATTTGTCCAATTCTGTTTTCTGCATAATTCCGAGGCTCTTTTAAAACGGCCTGATGAATACGAAGAGGCTGCTTTTTAATGTCTTCTGAACCTGCATGTATTTGAGTTTTACAAATCGAAAGCTGGTTTTCTATTCACCAGTCGTATTTCTTGGATGCTAAATGTAGTACATGAACCTCAATGCAACATATCTGTAACAAAGTGATTCACATAGTGTGTCTCTTCTTTTAAAGCAGGTCCATCTTTTTCCAAATGACTCTTTGCTGAACTTATTATATAACTTGTTACCTTAAAAGGCTAAACTTCACTCTGAGGATACATGTGTACTCATGCCCATCATTTTCATACCAGATGCATGGATTAGCATCCCACTTATATGTGCTTCATCTACTTTGCACAGAAGATCTACTTAAGCAAACGCTATTTCGGAAGTGCCCAAGAACTGATTTTTATAACCTAAGCAATTCTGAACTCCTTGAAGGAGAAGGAAACTGATGAGCACATTCCTGGCCATTCATTTTTCGGTATGCCCTAAGATGTTCTGCATCAAATCACACACTCTTCCCAGATGTGGTGATTTTAAAGGTCAGCTCACAAATGCTGGTATGAAAAATGAGGTTTTTACTGACTCCCAAGTAAGCTGTGAGTAGTCACCACTGCCTTTGGAGGATCATTTCATTTTTATCTCTGCATTATGAAAAGCAACACCCTCCTAGACATTTGAGCTTCAACGCTCCCACTTTCTCACTTATTTCTTTTCAGGAATGACCAGGAGTCCTGAAGGATGCTCATATGTCTGAAAACTGACAAGAAAGATATGTTCAGCCAGGAGAGACATTCGCCACTCCACTGCATAAGTCATCTTCTATTTTAAGTTTTGATTCGTGAAGTTATGTTTCTTTTCTAGTCACTGACCCTCAGCACTACCTTCACCAGCTTTTACACTCAGAGTGGACACTAACCTCTATGTGTGTAAATGAGCCTGAAAAGATTTACCTGTGAATTGGGGTCCCTGTCACAATGAGGTTCCATAGGTAATTGAACCTCTAGATAGCATTTCAGCTCTGTTGAACTTTCCTGTTGCTAACAATAATCACTGCCAGTTACTGAAACCTATACTCAGCACAGTGCTAAGCACCTTCCATCATGCTCACACCTTGAGAGGCAGGTCCTATGAAGGTAACAGAATACTCATATGGTGGCTTGAATGCATTGACTTTACAGTGAAAGAACTAAGGTTTGAGGGCAGGCTCAGCCACTTCCTTCACCTTGGGGAAGTTATTTAGCCAGTCTTAGGTTCCCTGTGTATAAAATAGAGAAAATAAAACGAACAACTAACATTTATGGAACTCTTACCATGTGCCAAGGCTAAATCCCCCACTTTATAGATGGGGTAAACTGAGACTTACATGGAAGAACTTGGGCAAATTTAGGGATGATAGAGGTAGATAGGAATTGGTTGTGCCTGACCCCCAACATCTAGGTTGTTTGTACTGTACTGCACTGTTCGCCCTCTGTTCTCAGTAACTAAACACTGCGGACCCCTAGAATTTATGTCATGTTTTTGACAATTGAGCTTGGTGTGTGCCAGGAAAGACCAGGGTCTGTCTGGCCTGCCTGCAGCCATCCCTCTACAGCTTGCACTGGGGTAGGTGCTCTCATGTCCTTGTAGCCTCTGGATCAGCCATGTAATGACACAGCCCAGCCCTGCTGGGGGCCAGTGGGTATCACACACTACAGCCAGTCACAAATGGAAGCCAAGTCTTCTGAGTCATACCGATGGGAAATAGCGCTGCAATTAGCCCCGCTCAGGAGAGCTGAGAGTATGATAAATGAGGCTGGGCTGGAAATAAAATACATCGTGTTTATGTTAAGAGGCCATCGTACAAAGCACAAAACTAAATACTACATAGCAGTATTACTTAGGATTTAATATAGAGGCATTTTTTTTTTCAAAGATTTTATTTTATTATTTTTAGAAGGAGGGGAAGAGAGGGAGGCAGAGAGGGAGAGAGACATCAATGTATGGTTGCTTTTCACCTGCCTCCAGCCACAAACCTGACTGGAGACCTGGCTTGCAACCTAGTTATGTTGCCCTGGCTGGGAATCGAACCTGTGACCTTTGGGTTCACAGGCCGGCACCTTATCCACTGTGCTACCAGCCAGGGCTATATAGAGGCATTTTTGATGGGTCCAAAATAAATCTGGTGAAGATCCGTGAGAATTCATGAGACAGAAAAGAATGGCATGAGACAGAAAATAATGGCATGACTCAGAATGTTTCGGTGTCTCATGACAAGCTATTTTGCCGAACTTATTTACTCTCTGGCTCTGGCTACCAAGAGAGAGAACTAGTGTGTTTGCTGCTACCTGAAACACTTATCCTTCCGTTCTCTCTCCCTTCCCCTAGTCAGAAGAGTCCCCTACTTAGTAAAGGGGAGACAGGTGGGTGACTGAAGATGAAATTCCCTTCCCAATTCAGGATCATGTACCCCCACTGAATGGGGATAGCAGCTTGGCTCTGGCTAATTACCTCCCTAGGTAAAGGCAGTCAGACCACCAGAGAGGCTGATCTTAAGAGAAGCTAGGAATGTGGACGTTTATGTGATAGCCTCATGTGTGAATGCAGGCCATCTTTTAAATGTAAGTAAGGTATAGGCTAAATACATACTTTTTTAACAAACTCCCACCCCCAATATTAGCCAGAACAGAGGGTGTATTTGTAATCCCTTTAGAGGACAGTGTGATTTACAGAGATTGAATCCCACTCCTGTGACAATGATTTGCCTCCTGGACCCCGAGTGCATGCCTTTGCTACCTCACATGGCCACGCCTTGCTCTGACATCCTAAACTCCTAAGGGGTGGTTTGGTGTAACTCAGGACTCAGAAAATCTAATAGCTCGGTCCCTGCCCTTATTTTACTGAAGGGTCTTGGGCAAGTCTCTTCACTTATCCAAGCCCCCTTGATTCATTTATAAAATGAGGAGTCCTTTCCTTGCCACATTTTTACTGAGCACCAACTGTGTGTATAGCGCCCTACGGATACCGGGGACTGTGTTAGGGGACTATAACCTGAGTGTTGCCATCCCTGAAATGCCATTGTGAGACTTAAATGCTAAGTCAGTATAAGAGTTATAACTTAGGGGGAAGTTCCCTGCTCTGCGGTGATTAAGACCACAGCTACCTTCATGGCTGACTCAACCCATCTCAGAGCTCAGGTGCTATAGGGAAATCCCTTCCGGGTGGGAGATTATGGGCGTAATTACAGCTCCACAGCCCCTGAAACCCAATCTAAGGAGTTCTCCAAATGCAGGCAATTCATTGCAATGCAAAATTTTCCTAAAGTATTAACATCTGCTCTATCAGGAAGCCTATATATATATAGCAAATTAACAGTTTCCAATTTGACTGCTGGGAAGACTTTCCCCCTCCCCAAGGAAACCCCCTTTGATCATTCATTATCACTCACTGAACCTGACTAAACACATCGTTGATCAACAATTTTATACAAAATCTAATGCAGGTGCAAAAACAAATTGACTCCCTATCGGTCAACAACATTTGGGTTTCAAAACAGTTTTTTTCTGACCAGTCAACAATGTGTTAAGTGCCTTCCTTCCTTGTCCTTATCCAGTTATATTTAAATCCCCATTCACTTATCGGTATCCTTCACTAGACTGTAGGGTCCCAAGAAGCAGGACCATGCTTACCTGTTTCACATAGAAAGAGCTCAATAAACATTACTGAATCAGTAAATGAATGGGCCATAACTGCATCTGTCAGAGTTGTGGAAACAATACTTAGTAGAATCCAGCAAGGTCATGCCTTTGCTGAATCACCTTGGCAAAGAAGCAGAATCCAATACTCCTTTTCATGGTGATGGTAGCCTTGACTTTCATCTTAGGAGAACTAAGACTTCTCAGTTGTATTTGAGGGAGGAATAGGAATCCTCAAAAAAAAAAAAAAAAAAAAAAAGGTTCTGTGAAAGCTGAACATTGAAATGCTTCTAAAATACACTGTTTAAAGGTATCTCCCCTTGTTTTATTACAGAGAACTTTCAAACCTTGCTAATTAGATGCCAACATAGGAATCCTGTTACCAACATGCAGACTCGCCCAAAAATGCATCAAAACTAAAGCAAACAACATCTTTTGAAAGGCTTCCAACAGCTTCTTTGCACACTGTTATGTTAATGCAGCCATCTTACAGCCAAACTACAAACACCCGGCTTGAATTCTTGGAAACTGGAAGGAGGAGTAGCCCGGATTTGAAGCCCCAAATTTATTGCTTTCTTTAGTAATTAAGGGAGGATTGTGTGTATCAATGAAGAGCATCACTCCTAATCAGCTCGAAAAGTTAAGTCAGGGTTTCATATTTCATGTGCTTTCACTAGCACAAAAGATATTAATTCATTGGTTTTCCCAAGCTGTTTTCTGTGACTTGCCTTCTCTTTGTTCACTCAAGGGAGGTCTACTAATTAACTCAAGGGAGACCTCCTCCATCTCCAGGGAGAAGCTTGACATCTTTTAAAGGAGGCCTTACCTTTATTATTTATGGTTAAAACACTTCATATTGCAATGCAGTATGCTGTTTCCATCTAAAACCCCCCTGTAATGTAAACTGCATAGCCTTCATTTCAGAAGAGAAAATCTGAGTTGTTGAAAGTTAGAGAATTACCCAAGGTCACATGGAAGATAGAAATTCTCTACAGAGGCCCTCTCCTGTACTTGAGTTCTTAAGACGTAGCCTGCAAGCTAAGAGCACAATCATGTCAAACATGCTAGCTAGCAGTTATTGGATACTTAGCACTGTGCTAACAGCTTTACAATGCATTATCTCATTGATCCTCAATAGTTTTATGAGACTGGATGGTATTGCTCTCATTTTGAAGATGAAGAAACTAGGGCAACAGGGAGGTTAATTAACTTATACAAGGTCATCCAGCCAGTAAACAATAGAACCTAGATGTGAACCCAGGTCATCTGACCATAAAACCTGCACTGTGAATCATCCACTACACTACTGCCTCCTAAGCAGGTCCCTAAAATGCACCAGCTCAGGGAAAACCAATAGTGTCTTGTACGGTAGGGTTCACTTTATTTCATTCCAGTTTTCCCTTTTACTCCCTGCAGGTATGATTATCTGATATCAAGTGCTATAAGGAAAGATGTTTATGATCTTATTCAAAAAGAGAACCACAGGAGGAGGAATATTGATTAGATCAAGGTAGCACTCAGTATTGGGGACAAGACTAATGCAAAACTTAAAGATTGAAGATGAAACTATGGATAGAAACTAATTTTTTAAAGATTTTATTTATTCTTTTCAAAGAGAGGGGAAGGAAGAGAGGGAGAGAAACATCAATGTATGGTTCCCTTTTACCTGCCTCCAGCTATGGAGCTGGCTGGAGACCTGGCTTACAACCTGGTCATGTTGCCCTGTCTGGGAGTCAAACCAGCAACCTTTGGGTTCACTTTGGAACCCATTTTTTATTTCAAAAAAGTTATGTTGACTAAATTCTCAAAGAAAAGAGAAAAAGCAAACAAAACTCATTAGCTACATACAATGTTCACTAAAACACTTTGCAACTACGTGAGTGAAATATCATAAACCCCCTATTTCCAGAGTACTTCCAATTTAATCTTTCTTCTGTTGATGTAAAAGCCTCCCCTGATGGCACAAGTCTTTGATAAATGGATGAACACCTCATCAATCCTTTTCCCATAGTCAGGACTCCCTTTTACTTAGTTCTTCTTTTACTCAGCCAAATGACTTTTCAGAAAAACTAGAAAACTATATACCCTAATGTTAATAGTATTATCATTGCTATGGTGTTACAAATGATCTTTATGTTCTTTTCCTTACATAATCCATTTTTTAAAATTTTTCTACAATGAAGATGTGTCACTTTTTTAATAAGGAAGAGAAACAAAGGTTTTTGTTAAGACTTTCCGTTAAAGAAGTCCCCAAGTCACCCTGCACCAGCCCTCCCTCCAGTACTCAGGAAGTGATTTTTTATGGATACTATAAAGACAGACTTGCAGACCCTGGAAAGAATGATGATGTCCCGGGGGTGATTTATTTTTCCCAACCCTCCCAGCATTCTTACCCAACACCTACTTCAGATTTAAGTCCTCAAATGACAGCATTTCATTTTCTGGGAAACCTTTCCCCAGTAAGAAGTCCACCCATCAGAAAGATCCTAGAAATGCCCATCCTTACTGTGACAAGCATATAAAACTCTAAGCAACTTACAATATTTCTAAGAAGGGAGCAAAGAGATTTTTAATCACTGTGTGTTCAATCTCATGCCATGTTTCTTTTGGGGCTGCCACTCATTGCACTGGCTCCTCACATATAGGAATACATTTTACATGTACTAAGTGTGCCCTGGGTTTTTATATTACAGCTCAGAAAAACAGCTTTGGAAATCCTTTTGACTCCTTTATATAAAAACTACATTAAACTCCTATTGTTTGACATATTATTACCTCTGCTCTTCTAGCTCATAAAAAGAAAAACTCCCAACCATCTTCTGTCTGCTTTTGCTAGAAATGGAATTACACCATAGATATTTCTGTTTATAAAAGTCTGAGATTTTGAGAGCCTACTCCATGGTAGTTAAACCAGAAGACTCCTTTTACCCAGCTTTATGGAAATGAAAATGACTACAAACATCTTCTGGGCTTGACCACTGCACTTTGAGAAGAAAAAATAAGAAGGGGCTCAATGTCAGGGCTTTTGAATCACAGGAAGAAGTTAGCTCTGGCTGAAGAACTAGAGAATTGCAGTCCTTGAAATGACTTTACAATTTTTTACATTATAATACAGCTTTTTTAGTGCAATTAGGATTTCTCGGGTAACAGTAAGATCAAGCACTGTGTATCTGTGGAGTCGGTGATGGCATGACAACGAAAGTAGTCCATCCCATTGGCTTCTCAGTCAGCACTGGGTAGAAAAATGTCACCATTTTAAGAAGACATTTGAGGCACAAAGAGATCATTTAGTTTGTCCCTGAGTACAAGGTTAGGAAGTAACAAAGCGGTACTTAATAGCATCAAAAAAATAAGAGATAAAAGGTAACAAATATTAACAATAATATGGAGAAAAGGGAACCTTTTTGCACTATTGGTAAGAATATAAATTGGTAAAGCTGCTATGAAAAACAATATGGAGATTTCTTTTAAAAAAAATAGAACTACCATATGATCCAGCAATTCCACTTCTAAGTATACATCCAAAGAAAATGAAAACAGGCTCTCAAAGAGATATCTGCACTACTGTGCAGCGTCATGCAAATAGCCAAGATATAGAAACAAGCTAAGTGTTCATCAACTGATAAAGATATATATATACATATATATCTTTATATATATATATATATATATATATATATATATATATCCACTGGAACATTATTCAATCATGAAAAAGAATTAAATTCTGCAGATTGTGATAACACAAATGAACCTGGAAGGCATTATGCTAAGTAAAATAAATCAGACAGAGAAAGATAGCTACTGTATATTACTAATACTTAGGATCTAAATTGCCAAACTCTTGCCTTGGCTGGTGGCACAGTGGATAAGGTGCTGGCCTATGAACCCAAAGGTCACTGGTTTGATTCCCCAGCCAGGGCACATAACCAGGTTGCAAGCCAGGTCTCTAGCCAGATATGTACCTGGAGGCAGGTGAAAGGCAACCGTACATTGATGTCTCTCTCCCTCTCTGCCTCTCTGCCTACCCCTCTCTCTAAAAATAATAAATAAAATCTTTTAAAAATAAAAATAAAATAAAATGCCAAACTCATAGAAATAAAGACTAGAATGGTGGTTATCAGAGGTTGGACGGTGGTGGGGGGGCGGGCAGGATTGAAGAACTGGTCAAAGTATACAACTCTCCAGTTACAAGATGATTAAGTTCTAGGGAAGCATAGCAATTTTAGTTCATCATAGTGTATTATATATACTTAAAAGCAGCTAGGAGAGTATATCTCAAATGTCTCAGCACACACACACACAAAAGGCAATTATGTGATATAATGCAGATGTTAGCTAACTAATCATTTTGCAATATGTAAGTGAAGTATATCAAGTTGCATACCTTAAATACATACATTGTTACATGTCAATTATAGCTCAATAAAGCTGGAGGTAAAAAAAGCTGGCGCTCAAACCCTATTGGGCTAACTTCAGGTTCAGACCCTGTCCACATTACCCCACACCACACCCTGCCCATCAAACATCCTAAAAGCAACTTCATCAAGTGCTGAGAGACCTCTAACTGCTTGTGGAATTTAAATGGGCAAAATTAACTAGGTACAGAATTCACTCAGCACACAAAACGAATGAACAGTTGCCAAAACAGATTTATCTTTATGAATTTCCAAATATCTAAAGTAGGCATATCTATATATAAGTATATAGATATATAGATATAGATAGATAGATAGATAGACTGATTGATAGATAGATAGCTAATATCTGCAGTTACATAATGGCTCTCTGAAGTCCCTAGGACATAGTTATAAATGATGAAGAAAGATTTGAGTTACAAAAATACACAACTATTCTGGATTGCAAATTGTTTCTAAACATAGTGGGCAATCTAGGACTCATTTAAATGTGTGTGTGTGTGTGTGTATTAGACAGAGAGAAGACATGAAAGAAAGAAAAGCATTAATTTGTTGTTCTACTTATTGATGTGTTCATTGGTTGATTCTTGTATGTGACCTGACTGGGGATCAAACCCACAATCCTGGCATATGGGGATGATGCTCTAATCAACTGCTCTACCTAGCCAGGATTAGAGCTCACTTTTTAGTTCCAAATAATGGTGGTGTTCTCATCGTAATGTGAATAGATGGCAAACACCTCATAATAGCAGCAATGAATATCATACATGAAACATACACAAACAGAGCTAAATAGCTTTAGTTTCTATATCAAAATTCTCAGAAAACAGCCACAGTCAGAAGTAGGTGTGGCCTTGGAGCACCCCAGTAGAAAAAAAAACAAGGGAAACTAATGGCGAAAACAATGAAAAAGGATAGAATAAGCTCTGTGAGGCTAAGGAAATACAGTGTCCTTTGCTGGCTGTTACCACTTTACTACATTCATATTCATAGAAGACATAAGAGAGAAAATAATGAGTTGGAATCGATATTATTAACTTTTAGTTGTTACTCTCAGAAATAACTCAAAACTGATCATCTGCTGAAACATCTAAATTAAAAATGTATAAAAGTGCATTCCTTTCATTTAGCCCTTGGTCAGCTTTGTAACAAATGATCCAAACAGTTGTGCTTCAAAGGTGCTACATGGTCTAAATTAGCCTGAGGTTTATTAGTTCAAGCTTTTTGTAGAGATACTAAAATGGTTACTTTTAATGTCATCCATCTTTAGAAAAAACTAGACCTTTCAAAAGCATCCAAAAGTTCCCAACCCCCAGCCAAGTAAGCAAAGACACTAGAGACCTGAAAACAAGCTCATGTCCTCCGCAGACAGGAAAACATTAACTGGCCATTCGCAAACTAAGGTTATCTTTGGATTTATACTTCTAATGTGAATTCCAGTAGATGATTAGTTTAAGACTGAATGTACATTTTATTACCACTGTCAGCACGGTGATACATGAAAACTCAAACACACTTGATTCATGACCATCAAAAGCCCTCCAAAGGATGCAAACTCTTTTACTTGGAAGAAATAAATACTTTGTTTTGATAAAGTATACACAGAATCCTAAGTTATTACTTTTATCACATTTCTTTCCTACAAAAAATATTTTTTTAAAAAGATTAGCTGGTGATTAGGTCTCTACTCACAATGAATTCAACTCTTTCAAAAAAATAATCTCAACTTGTTTCTCCGAAACGGTGCTCCTTGGAATATTAATAGCCTGAGATGCTAATACCCACTCCATATAATAGACTTCTGTGACCCTACAATATAGTTTATCAATTCTCAAGTTCATTTTTTTCACTTTTTCACATTAACAAAATGGAACTTCATCTTACAAACAATGCATAAGAAAACTCGTTGCTAGCTGGACCCTTTCTCCACCTTAAGACAATTAAATTAAGGGCGTGTTTTACAGCAATGGCATCTTACAAAGGAGAAAACATGGTAAATTTGGAAAAATAAATTTTTTATCACTGTTGGAGATTTACTCTGCTTATCTTATTAAAGGTCCTGGAAAATCCTACCCTTTGAAAACAAAGTTGTTCATTTTATTTAACCCAAATTTATTTGCCCACGGATCCCTCCTTTTGCAGAATTCAGCATATCATTTCATGAGACAAAGGTTCTGGGGACATAGTCTGAGAAAGTTTGCTTAGTCTTTCATTACCTTTGGTCAAGGCACCTCTCTCCCCAACCTCAGGAAGACACAGTGGCAGAACCCCTTCCATCAGAAAGCGAAGGGACCAACAGAACTAAATGGATGACCTAAAACTCTCAGTGCTCTGGTCCAGAGGCCAATCTATTCTGCTTGGGAAATTTCTGTGGTGTATTCATCCTGATTGCTTTCTCCTAGCAGTGATGCACCATTTTGCCTGTTCCAATGCCTTTACAGTGTGAGAAATGAATAGACTGAATTGAAGCCATCTGCATCGATAGGATGGAATTGACTGCCTGGTGAAAGGATCCCCTTTACATTTCCTAACACATGGGAAAAAAGAAATCAATGTTTTTTCTAGGATGAACTCCTAATTTTACCTTATCAGCAAGTCTCGGTTCATGTATTCCCATAAAATTCAATAATACAAAGCACATGGCAACATAGCACGTGGCAGAAGAGTGTGAGAGCAGACACACAAACCAGAACCAACGACACAGAGCTCACCTAAATAAACTCCTCACACTACACAATAATGGTCTGCTGACACCCTATTACTCCAGTTTTTAGGAAAAGTATCGAATATAAAAATAAGTCTGAAAGATTACTACGTGCCTTTTCAAAGACACGCTCGCGCATTGTGTGACAGGCCCACCTGTCTAATGGTTTACCTGCTTCACTTGAACCAGCAGCACCAGCATTGCCTGGGATCTTCTCAGCAATGCCACAGCACCTCCAGCCCCATTCCAGACCTGTGTAATGGGAATCTGCACTTTCACAAGATCCCTGGGTTGTTTTATATTCTAGTTTGAAAAGCGCTGATCTAAGAGCTACATAACCTTCATCTGACTTCCTATTTACTAATGATTAGGGCCCACATGTTGTGAGTTAGATGTTACCTTGTGTAGATTAAGTTGCACATTAATTTCATTTACTAGACATGTAAATGATTGGTGCTAGGTAGAAAAGATAACTTCAAGATTATGGTACATTCAAGGTACATTCTGCACCTTATTCCAAGATACCTTCTTTCAGTGACTAGATAGTCTCAGTCCCCCAAATTCTTTCTGAACTGGATTACCCTCTGTCTTTTCTCTTATTAATGAATTAAACAAACCTTTGACATAAGCCCAGCACATATGTATTACAGCCATGCTTGTAACTGTTTAAAATTATAACTCAAAATCAGTTACCTCTCAACAACAATGAAATACCTCTTTCCAATGAATGCTATAAATAGCTATCTTTTCTTAGGAAAAAATAGCCAGTTGCCCAGCAGTCATGGAGAATCTTCAATACGATATGAAGACAAATTCAGGATGGGCTGGGGTACAGTCTGGTGTATAATCTAACTATAGATACAAGGACTGGCAGTTGGACATCTACAGTTCTGATTCAGCCAGCAGACATCCCTTGTAGCCAAAGAGCTTTTGGTTTTGTTTTAAGTTTTGAATTGGAAGGCCTTTAGGTATAACATGTATTCTATTCTCCAGTTCTCCACAGGCTCCAATACTCCTTATTATTTTCTATCAGGCTGTTTCACACATGTTTGCTACCCATCTGGTCCCTGAAGGTATTTATTTATGTTTACAGCCTTTAAAGAAGACACGAATCTATTCAGTCAGCTTCAGCCAGCACTACAGTGGGAAATGGCTGGTCTAGAAATTACAAGCACTCTCTAAGCAACGCTTACTGGGGATATTTTTGCATATCTGTCACACTCAGACCCTGAACTGCTATGATGACTATGAAAAGAGTGCAGCTGCCAAAATCAGTGGCTTTATTCATTATCCACCAGAGGCCAAATTATTTACATGTATAACAGTTCATCTGAAATACATTTACCAAGCAGCAGCATCAATTTCTTCAAATACAAAAGAGTTTCATTTAAATGGTTCTCAGGGCGCCAAAACCATTGCCCACATAAAACAGCAGCGATAGCCTCATTCTCAAAACTGAGCATTATTAAAACGTCAGAATAAATATCAGGCAGAAATATAGCACGGGGAGGCAGCAGCTACAGGCAGTAGCCTGGTCCCTCTGAAATCAGACCAAGAAGTTCAAAAGCAGCTGGGACCAGACAGAGTTTGGCGATGCCAATTAGTCCTCACGGAGGTTGTTTTCTTCCTTAGATAGATTTGTTGACAGCACATAACAGAAAGTTATTAAGCATCTGCTTTCACTAGGCATGACTCTCTTTTTTATCAGGGCTGAAATTCGCTAAACAAGGAAAAGCAGGGACTATATAAACAGAGTCATTAATAATATGAATCTCACCTAGAGTAAAAGAATAATATGACCTGTCTCATTGGTCTATATAAAGTGATTTTCGTGGTTTTCTATTTGTCCTCTCTATGGATTTTTCTCCTAAGGTACATCTCATCTCATTTTATTCTAGGGCTTCTTCAGGGGACTTAATGGGAACAACTTTGAGGAAATCAGCTAATAATACCTCCATTTCTCATCTGGACAGCTAAGAGGACTTGCTAACCACCACTATCCCCCATCATTGGACATTTTATCCCTCCTGGTGAGACCTTAGCTCTACTCTCTTAGTCTTTGCAAGGGGTCATTAAATCAGGCTTCTAGCTTCAGCAAATGGCTTGAGGGTCATTAATATGCATGACATCTAATAGGTTATTTATTCCAGGGTTTACTTTGAAATTGCCTAGCTAAAATCTATTTCCTTTCAAGGCTATTTTTCAGCAGTTTTCCATTCACTTCAGCTTTAACTGAGGAATGAGATGAGTTCTGAAAAGTCAGAGAAAGTTTTAGTATCCTTTCAGGGGAAATTGTCCTAGCCTCCTCCATATCTTCCACACCACACTGAAAAAGCTCATGCAGGGAAAATCAAAGAGAATTGGGGCGAGGCACATGCAAGAGTCTTTTGTACATTCACATTCTGGGTTTTTTGTTTGTTTGTTTGTTTTGTTTTGTTTTAAACTGCAGGATTCCAGGCAAGTTGGCTCCCTTGGGGGACACTTGATCCTCCCTAACCTGTCACCAGTCACTTCCCACATAGAGAAGAACCTGTCAGCTGGCCCCATCCCTCAAGTATGAACTTAGAACTCACACACGCACTT
Organism: Noctilio leporinus; assembly: GCA_004026585.1. Lineage (NCBI taxonomy): Eukaryota > Metazoa > Chordata > Mammalia > Chiroptera > Noctilionidae > Noctilio > Noctilio leporinus. The sequence goes on from PVIW01007644.1 coordinate 66,467, forward strand.
AGATTTACCTTAAATCCATGTCTACAAAGCTGCTCACATAGCTCAATAAACCAGGACAGTGACTTTGGGTGTTCTATGTTTTTGTTGACTAGAGCATGAGTCCCTTGAAATAAGTACTAACTTTTAGTCTTTTCTTATCCCTACTTTCTGGTATCTAAGATTCTTTAGCCACTTGAAAAATAGTCTTAACTTGAACTGGCTTTTCAGAAATGCAGGTATATTCCAAGGAAAAAAACATGTAAAATGAGGGAGAGAGAAAGAGCGACAAGGAGAGAAAAACACGATTAATGACCAAACACTCTCCAACAGATGGAAGTGGCTTTAGCCGTTGGAGCTAGGGCAATCCATAGCCAAAGGTATTGGAATCATGCTAAGAAACGTAAGTTCCAAAGGAAAACTTGATCATCCTACAGATTTATTGGCCCTAAATAGTTTTCAAGGTACATGTATTAGTTTTTTTCTTGTAAATGTAAAATTAGAAATGAAGAATGATGACCCCCAGAGATGTTCATGACCTAATTCCCAGAACCTGTAAGTATGTTACCTTGGTAGAGATGATTAAGGAAACAGACCTTGAGATGAAGAGGCTCGTGAATTATCCAGGTGGGCCCAATGGGTCACATCAGTCTTTAAAAGTAAAAAACCTTTCCTAGCTACAGTCAGAGAGAGAAATGTGACAATGGAGGAAAAGTCAGAAAGATGCAACATTGCTGGCTTGGAAGCTGGAAGGAGAGGGCCATAAGCCAAGGAATGTGGGCAAGGAACAGATTCTCCCCTAGGGCCTCCAAAAGGATCACAGCCCTGCCAACACCTTAATTTTAGCCCTGTGAGAACTGTACTGAACTTCTAACCTTATGAAACTCTAAGATGAGTTTGTCTGGTTTTAAGCCAGCAAGAGAAAATGAATTTAAAAGGCAACCCTAGGCTTCTGCATGGCCCTAAAAACCAGTGAGCAGGCATTCCCTGCTGAGCCCCAACACCAGCGATTTCTTATTTCAGCCTAAACCTTCCCTCTGTCCCCCTTTCCCTCTCTTCTACTTGCATGGCTTTGTCTCATCTTTCAAGACTCAGTACAAACCTTCCTTTAAACAATCTTGGTTTTACCTATACAGGCTCCACATGTCAGTAAAGTGAGGACCATATCATGTTCTTTGTGCATGTTACTTTTAAGGATGGAATTAATTAATCATCATTTAAGGGAGTGTAAAAATAAGGGACAATAAAACTGGTTTCTTGTCACTGCTTTTAAGAAAAAAGTAAGACAATTCATTCACTAGGATTCCACCTGCATTCATATTTATCAAGTCCTACCTCGCTTCTTCTCCACCTCTGTTTGGACACACACACACACACACACACACACACAAAACCAAGCAGAGCTAAATCCCTGTCTGTGGCTCCTTAGACTGCTTTACCTTAGAAGTAAGCAATACATTCATCCCTGATCAAAAGAATGAGGCTAAAACCAGAAAATTTCAAGGAAAACTTAAAAGGCATGGAATAGGTTCTAAAACATGGAGTTTAAACCCAGATCCACAGCTTGAGAATTAAATAACAGGGCCCATGTGTGACAGATAGTTTTAAAATATGACCAGAAACACATGCACACTCCTTTCCCCAATAAAAGTGAAGCCTAATTGCCCCCTGCCCCTGAGTGTGGACCAAAGTGAGCTCCTTCTAATGAACAGAATATGATCAAGTCAAAAAATGAGGTAAGAAACGTTCATTGTTTGAAGCCGCTAAATTGTGAGATTATTCGTTATGCAGTAAAATAGTCAACATAGATGAGATATACTCCTTGGGGCAAAGGTGATGAATTGATAAGTCAAGAACCTGATTTGGTCTACAAATATATTTTTCTCAGCTCAAAATAATAGATTGCTTATGAGCCAAAATTTTAAAAATCATTTAAGTCTATGTGGCCAGCCTCACTCAAAAAGCTGGAGGGCCAGCCTCTCTCAAAAAGCTGGAGGTGTGGCAGTGTGATTGGGAATCGAGAACCAACTCTCTGATGTGGAAGACTCGTGTTCCCCCAAAGGCTCCTGCAGTCCCCACCGGCCCTCCAGGCAGCAGGGCTTTGCATGCCTCTTCCTCTTTCAGTGGGGAAATATTTGCTGGTTCCCATATCCCTATCAAAAGCAGGAGATAAGAGGTATACTGAAGGGCTGTGTCTTCAGAAATATAGGAAAAAGCTTATTTCTTAGTAGGATCAATGAGTATTCTTCCATGTCTACTGTGACATCAATATGTATCAGTGTCACGAACAGCCACCACAATCTTGAGAAAGAAGAACAAGGTAGGAGGAATCACAATACCGGACTTCAAACAATACTACAAGGCTACTGTCATCAAAACAGCATTGAACTGGCATAAGAATAGACATATAGATCAATGGAACAGAATAGAGAGCCCAGAAATTAACCCAGGACTCTACGATCAACTAATATTTGACAAAGGGGGAAGGAACATCAAATGGAGTAAAAACAGTCTCTTCAACAAATGGTGTTGGGAGAACTGGACAGCAACATGCAAAAAAATAAAACTAGACCACCAACTTACACCATACACCAAAATAAACTCAAGATGGATAAAGGATCTAAACATAAGCAGTGCCACCATAAAGGTCCTGAAGAAAAATACAGGCAGTAAACTTTTGGATATCCTACTCAAAAATATGTTTACTGATACTTCACCAAGGGCAAAGGAAATCAAAGAACGAATCAACAAATGGGACTATATCAAATTGAAAAGTTTCTGTTCAGCTAAAGAAAATATCAGCAAAATTCAAAGGGAACTAACTGTATGGGAAAACATAATTGCCAATGATACCTCAGACAAAGGTCTGATCTCCAAAATATATAAAGAACTAATGCAACTCAACACCAGGGAGACAGACAGCCCAATTAAAAAATGGGCAAAGGACCTGAACAGACAACTCACTGAGGAAGATATACAAAGGGCCAAGAGGTACATGAAAGAATGCTCAACATCACTAGTCATCAGAGAGATGCAAATTAAAACCACAATAAGATACCACCTCACACCTGTCAGAATGGCAATCATCAGCAAATCAACAAACAACAAGTGTTGGCGAGGATGCGGGGCAAAGGGAACCCTCATACACTGTTGGTGGGAATGTAAGCTGCTGCAGCCACTGTGGAAAACAGTATGGGGTTTCCTTAAAAAACGAAAAATGGAACTGCCTTTTGATTCAGCAATTCCACTACTTGGACTATACCCAAAGAATCCTGAAACACCAATTCATAAGAATCGATGCACACCTATGTTCATAGCGGCACTATTTACAATATCCAAGTGCTGGAAACAGCCTAAGTGCCCATCAGTGGATGATTGGATCAAAAAACTTTGGTACATTTACACAATGGAATTCTATATAGCAGAAAGAAAGAAGGAACGTGTACCCTTTGCAACAACATGGATGGAACTGGAGAATATTATGCTTAGTGAAATAAGCCAGTCAGTGAAGGACAAATATCATATGATCTCACCCATTATGGGACAATAATGAGCAAAACTAACAATAAGCAAAACAGAACCAAGTATATAAATACAAGGAATAGGCCATCAGTGGTTAGGGGGAAAGGGGCTGGGGGGAGGG
>PVIW01007645.1:0-70090 GCA_004026585.1 Noctilio leporinus
AAAAAAAAAAAAAAAAAAAAAAAAAAAAAAAAAAAAAAAAAAAAAAAAAAAAAAAAAAAAAAAAAAAAAAAAAAAAAAAAAAAAAAAAAAAAAAAAAAAAAAAAAAAAAAAAAAAAAAAAAAAAAAAAAAAAAAAAAAAAAAAAAAAAAAAAAAAAAAAAAAAAAAAAAAAAAAAAAAGACTAAAAGAATACATCTCTATCAAACCAGCACTGCAAAAAATGCTAAAGGGTCTGCTTTAAAAATAAGTAAATAAATAAAATGAAGAAACAGAGAAAGACAAAGAGGAATACAGATACAAAGGGAGAAAATGACAATCAATAAGTATCAATCAAGAATAACCTTAAATGTAAATGGATTAAATGCACCAATCAAAAGACATAGGGTAGCTGAATGGATAAGACAACATGATCCACATATATGCTGTCTTCAAGAGACCCACCTCAGAACAAAAGATTGACACAGACTGAGAGTGAAGGGATGGAAAACTATATATCAAGCAAATGGACACGAAAAAAAGCTTGAGTAGCAATACTTATATCAGACAAAATAGATTTTACAATGAAGGACATAAAAAGGGACAAAGATGGACATTTCATAATACTTAAGGGAACAATCCATCAAGAAGAAATAACTCTGATAAACATATACGCACCCAACATAGGAACTCCAAAATATATAAGGAAAATCTTGGAAGACTTTAAGAAAGACATAGACAGCAACGCACTAATAGTAGGGGATTTTAATACCCCACTATCAATAATGGACAGATCTTCCAAACAAAAAATCCCCAGAGATGTTGGGGCATTGAACAACACTCTAGAGGAAATGGACCTAACTGGTGTATACAGAGTCTTTTACCCCAAAGAAGCAAAATACACATTCTTTTCAAATGCACATGGATCATTCTCTAAGATAGACCACATGGTATGTCACAAGTCAAGCCTCCACAAATACAGGAAAATTGAATTCATACCAAGCATCTTCTCAGATCACAATGGCTTAAAACTAGAAACCAATCTCAAGGGAAAGAAATAAAAATTCTCTAACTCATGGAGACTGAATAACATGCTTTTAAGTAATGAATGGGTTAACAATGAGATCAAAGATGAAATCAAAAAGTTGATGGAAACAAATAACAATGAACACACAACAGCCTATGGGACACAGCAAAGGCAGTGCTCAGAGACAAATTTTTAGCAATATAGGCCTACCTAAAAAGGTCACAAGAAGTTTATAAAAACAACCTAACTATAGCTACAAGAACTAGAGGAGCAACAACAAACAAAGCCCAGAGCAAGTAGAAGGAAGGAAATCATCAAGATCAGAGCAGAACTAAATAAGTTAGAGACTGAATCTAAAATTAAAAGAATCAACAGGTCCAGGAGATGGTTCTTTGAAAAAAATAAACAAAATTGAAAAGCCCTTATCCAGACTCATCAAGAAAAAGAGAGAGAGGACCCAAATAAACAGAACCAGAACTGACAGAGAAGAAATCACAACTGATACCTCAGAAATTCAAAAGATTGTAACAAATTACTACAAACAACTATATGACAATAAATATGACAACCTGGATGAAATGGACACATCTCTGGAAATGTATAATCTACCAAAACTGAATCCAGAAGAAGCAGAAAGCCTTAATAGGCCAATAACACCTAGTGAAATTGAAGAAGTAATCCAAAATCTCCCAAAGCACAAGAGCCCCAGATGAGAGGGATACACAAGTAAATTTTACCAAACATTTAAAGAAGAACTAACTCCTATCCTTCTCAACCTATACCAAAAAATTCAGGAAGAGGGAAGACTCCCAAACTCTTCCTATGAGGCCAATATTATTCTAATCCCAAAACCAGGGCAAGATACAACTAAGAAAGAAAGCTACAGGCCAGTATCTCTGATGAACATAGATGATAAGATTCTCAACAAAATATTGGCCAACCAGTTTCAGCAGTACATTACAAAGATCATACACCATGATCAAGTGGGTTTCATCCCAGGGATGCAAGCATGGTACAACATTCACAAATCAATAAATGTAATACACCACATCAACAAATTGAAAGACAAAAACCATATGATCGTATCAATAGATGCTGAAAAAGCATTTGATAAAGTACAGCAACCATTTATGATAAAAACCCTCAGCAAAATGGGAATAGAGGGAGCATATCTCAACATCATAAAGGCCATATTGAGAAACCTGAAGCCAACATCATACTTAATGGACAAAAACTGAAAGCTTTCCCCCTAAGATCAGGAATGATTCAAGTCTGTCCACTTTCTCCACTTCTGTTCAACATTGTCTTGGAAGTTCTAGCCATAGCCATCAGAGAAGAAAAAGGAATCAAAGGTATCTAAATTGGAAATGAGGGAGTCAAAACTGTCATTATTTGCAGATGATATTATAATGTACATACAAAACCTGATAGGTTTCATCAAAAACTTACTTGACCTAATAAGCAAATTTAACAAAATAGCTGGATATAAAGTTAATATCCAGAAATCAAAAGCATTTTTCTGTACCAATAATGAAACATCAGAAATGAAATGAGAAAACAAATCCCATTTACCATAGCAACAGGAAAAATAAAGTATCTAGAAATCAACTTAAGTAGGGAAGTAAAAGACCTGTACTCAGAAAACTACAGAACATTGAAGAAAGAAATGAAGGAAGATACAAATAAATGGAAGCATATACCATGTTCATAGAGGGGAAGAATTAACATCATTAAAATGTCCATATTACCTATAGCTTCAATGCAATCACAAATAAATATCAATGACAGACTTCACAGAAATAGAAAAAATACTTCAAAAATTTATATGGAGCCAAAAATGCCCACAAATAGCCACAGCAATCTTGAGAAAGAAGAACAAGGTAGGAGGAATCACAATACCAGACATCACACAATACTATAAGGCTGTCATCAAAACTATCTGGTACTGGCATAAGAGCAGACATACAGATCAATGGAACAGAATAGAGAGCACAGAAATAAACCAAGAACTCTATGGTCAATTAATATTCGAGAAATGGGGAAGGAACATAAAATGGAGTAAAAATGGTCTCTTCAACAAGTGATGTTGGCAGAACTGGACAGCAACATGCAAAAAGATAAAACCAGACCACCAAATTACACCATACACCAGAATAAACTCAAGATGGATAAAAATTTAAACATAAGCAGTGCCACAGTAAGGTCTTGGAGACAAATATAGGCAGTAAACTTTGCGATATCCTACACCAAAATATGTTTACTGATACTTCACCAAGGGCAAAGGAAATCAAAGAACGAATCAACAAATGGGACTATATCAAATTGGAAAGTTTCTGTTGAGCTCAAGAAAACACCAGCAAAATTCAAAGGGAACCAACTGTATGGGAAAACATAATTGCCAATGATACCTCAGACAAGGGTTTGATCTCCAAAATATATAAAGAACTAATGCGACTCAACACCAGAGAGACAGACAGCCCAATTTAAAAATGGGCAAAGGACCTGAACAGACAACTCACTGAGGAAGACATACAAAGGGCCCAGAAGCATATGAAAGAATGCTCAACATCCCTAGCCATCAGAGAGATGTAAATTTAAACCACAATAAGATACCACCTCACCCCTGTCAGAATGGCAATCATCAACAAATTAACAAACAACAAGTGTTGGGGAGGATGTGAGGCAAAGGGAATCCTGGTGCACTGTTGGTGGGAATGCAGGCTGGTTCAGCCACTATGGAAAACAGTATGGGGATTCCTTTAAAAACTGAAAGTGGAAGTGCCTCTTGATCCAGCAATTCCACTACTTGGACTATACCCATAGAATCCTGAAACACCAATTCATAAGAACCTATGTACCCCTACGTTCATAGCAGCACTATTTACAATAGCCAAGTGCTAGAAATAGCCTAAGTGCCCATCAGTGGATAATTGGATCAAAAAACTTTGATACATTTACACAATGGAATACTACACAGCAGAAAGAAAGAAGGAACTCCTACTCTTTGCAACAGCATGGATGGAACTTGAAAGTATTATGCTTAATGAAATAAGCTAGTCAGTGAAAGACAAATACCATATGATCTCACTCATTACAGGACAATAATGAGCAAAACTAACAACTAGCAAAACAGAACCAAATATACGAATACAGTGAATAGGCCATCAGTGGTCAGGAGGAAGGGGGCATGGGGGGATGGGGAGGAAGAGGCAGGGAAGGGGAGCAGTTTAGACAAGAACCTAGTATGGAGGAACCATGGACATGGAACAACATGTGGGATTGACTTTGTGGGGGGAATGGGTGGGTGGGGAAGAGGACAGAGGGGAGCAAAAAGGGGATGGGGTCATACAACAATAATAAATTAAATTTAAAAAAAGATAAAATCAAACAAAAAAACTCTGAATCTTACTCTGAATACTATGCATAATGCCCCAAAATTCCATTACTTCATAATATTTGTCTCTATTTATGCCTTATAAATATTTTGTTTTCATTTTGAATATTTTATTTTATAATATTGTTGCCATTTATTTATTTTGATCATGTTATGACAGATTATACCAGCTCAGCTTTGAAAATTCATGAGTTTTCCCCCTGAGCTCACAAAGTAAGTGTTATTAAAGACCTTCTGTTCTTTACATTTTCTCCAGCTTTTCATTTTGAAACATTTTAAATATACCAAGAAGTTAAAAAGATTGTATACTCATTTGCCCCCCACCTAAATTCAGCAATTATTAATATTTTGCTGTACTAGCTTTGTTTGGACATTAATTCCTAAATACCACAGCATGCATATCCTAAAAATAAGGACATTTTCCTAATTAATCTCAATATCATTATCACACTTAAGAAAATGTAAATTAATTTGACTGTATCATTTAAGTTCATTTTAGATATTTTCAATTGCCTCAAAAATGAGTTTGTAGAATTTTTGTTTTTGAACTGGGATTCAATGGAGGTTCATACTTTGTATTTGATTGTCTCTTGTAGTCTAGAAAGTCCTTTGCTGCAGCCCATGGCTTTTTCTCCCCATGATGTGACTTTTTTTTTTTTTTTGCCATTCGGTACTGGCATCAAGTGTAAGCTATCTGATGTAGGGTGTATTCCTTCTACTCTTTTTATCCTTCATAATAAAGTGATATAATACCATGTAATTAGTCAAGTATTCAAAACTATACTTTAAATACTTTAAATAATCATAGTTACAGACTTCAAATTCTCTAAGTATCATTGTGTTCTGGTTTACGTACATTTAGCTATGGCCCAACCCTAGAATCTATTTATCAGTCTGGAACAAAATCAAGGAATCTGCACTTTTAATCAATACCCCAGGACTTTGATACAAATAATTCAAAGGCTACACTAAGAAAAATGTTGGAAAAGAAGGGTGAGTAACTAGGCCTTCAGTTCAGGTGAATCAGCAATTTGATGTATAGATGTGTTCAACCTGAATTTATCAACCAACTCTTATGTAACTGTAGATGAAAAGAGGCCACAAACTAAATCTGACAACCTCAGGGGAGGCCTGTGTGGTGACCTTATTAACTCAGTGACCTACAGTAACCACATAGGATGGTCTGAAATGAAAACTTATCAACTAAAATCCTCAGTTTATGGCAGGTAGTCATGTCCTAGGCTCTTTTCTGACATAAGTCAATCTTTACATTAATTAAGCCTATCTATTGTCATTTTGCATCTATGGTTATGGTTACATACCTTTGGAATGTCAAAGTAATTTCCTTTTTCCAGACTCCTCAAAGCACAGAGACTACATAGAACACCAAAAGAGAGACCACAAATTCCCTCATCATTATTGAGTTCATTGTTGACTATTAACTATCTTGTACCTACTAGCTATGTAAAAGATGTATGTACCTATCATTTTATTTTTTATCCAGCCCCAGAAATGCCCCCACTTTGCTTTCTCCAGCTTCCCTAATTTATCACCAATGAAAATCATGTAATCAACTTATGTCCTCTCTCTTTTTTGCTTCTAGAGAAGAGGAAAGAAAAGAAACCATGGATTGCTTGCCTCCTGTATGCTCCCAGACTGGGGATCAAACCTGCAACCTAGGAATGTGCCCTGACCTAGAATTGAATCCTCAACCCTTTGGCTATGTTCCAATGCTCCAACCAACTGAGCCACACCAGCCAGGGCTGTGTTTTCTTTTCATTGTAGAGTATAAAGCAGGGTGCAGAACTGTCATTCTATCTCAATCCATTGAGGTTTTACTTCCAGGCAATTGTGGTCAGTTGGCTCAAATAAACTCATTAAAAAAATCTTACAGGTTTGGACATTTCTTATATTGACATTATAGACTTCTGGGTTCTGAGAAAGATTAATAAACTAGATAGACAAAATCCATATGTCCTAGCAGCTTACACTTGACAGAGATGACTGGAAAAGGGAATAAACCAGATCATTACTAAATGTTATAAAAGAAATAGAAGTATAATACAATGAGAGGAACAGAGGGGAGGAGACCAACTATTTTAGATATAATTCACAAAGAAGGATGGTGTTTTAGTTGAGACCTGAAATTTAAGGATGTAGATATAAAAAATGCTTGGGTGCTAAAGAAATATGAAAAGACCAGTGTGGCTAAAGTACAGCATGAGGGGCCAGGGTTATATGAGAAAACTCTTGACAAGGAAGACTTATTAAAGCCCTGTAGCCTATATTAAGGTGTATGCATTATATTCATAGTAAAATATGAAGCTGTAGTGTGCATCTTAAGATTTTGCCCACCCAGATTCCATGCCCTCTTTCTTTAGGGATGGAAGCTTGCTAGTCATTTTCAGAAAGCCTCATTGAATTCTGCCTAGGGAAACCAAAGCACCCTGATCTCTCCTAACAATCATATAATTTCTTAAATTTGAAAATTAAGTCCAACAAATACATACATAAAACACAATCTATAAGTGTACATATAATATATACATAGTATATTATATTTCTGTGTATATGAGGTCTGCCCAAAAAGTATCCAGCCACATACTATGAAAAATAGAAAATACAAAATACAAGAAACATTGTACATAAGACAATGACCCCTCAGTCTCCTTTAAAGTAGGCACCTTGGGACCTCACACAGTTCTCCCAATCACCATCAGCTCCCCTGGCATCTTTTCTTGAATCTCATCAATGGTCCAAAATTTCTTCCCTTTCAAAGGTGATTTTAGTTTTGGGAATAGCCAGAAGTCTCAGGGCATCAAATCTAGGGGGCTGTCTTCTGGGTGATATGATGTTTCACCGAAAATCTGTGCACCAGACAAGGTGCATGAGCTGACATGTTGCCTATAGCTGCAGCCTTCTGAATCACCCAACTTGTTTCTGTGAAGGAATGTTCCAGCTTAATGCAAAATTTGGTGCAGGTTCATTGCTCAGTCATTTTTTAATGCTTCGATCACACAGTACACATCCTCACTCAACAGCGTCTACCACTTCCCTTGACTAGCACAGTGAAGTGGTCATTGTTCACACATGTGCAGTCCAGTCTACTCTTCTTGACTGCCAGATTACATCAATGTTATGCGAACCATTCTCATTATATTAACAATGGCTGTACTTTTTCCGACAGACCTCATATATATAAAAATCCAATACATTTTAAATAAAATGATACGTAGTAAAAGTCTTGAGTAATATTCCAAATACAGGGTGCTCGTGATAAGTTGGCAAAATTTTAGTAAAATAAACTCACAAAAGTGTTATATTTTGAAATAAATTTATTATTCTTATATGTAAATGTATAAACATAGTCATTATTTTTTAATTGTTATTAAAAAATGTCTCCATTTGCTGCAATTATCGACCTGATTCAATTTCAGAATTTTGAGCACACTTTAATTAACTTTTCTTTATCCATGGACATCATCATGTTTTCAATCTTAGCTTTAACACTTTATTGGAATGACGTTGTTTATTAACTTCTCTCTCACAAATGCATACATAATATTCTAAAGGATTTGCATCTGGTGAACTAGGTGGCCAGCTTTCCTTCTACCAGAATTCAGGAACATTGACCTTCTTGCCTCTTTTTGGCATTATGTGCTAGTGTACCATCTTGTTGGAAGATAAAATGATGTCCATTTGCGACTTGCTTCATCCATGGTACAACTAATTCTCTCAAAAGGTCAAGGTAAATAGCAGCCATCTTCAAGCCTTGTGGGAACAAATGCAGGGTCATGATATCTCCTTCGATCACTGACAACACCTAGCACCATCACTGTAGCAAGAAATTTCATTTTCATGACAATTGGGACTTCATTAAGATTCTCACAGAGCTACCTATTGTTTCTTTTATGTACTGTTTGGTCCTGCTGAGAATTCTTTTCATTGGAGAAGAAAATCAGACAGTTTTTTTCTTTGGGATTTTTCCATTTTGTTAGTAGTATCTTTGCTTTTTCAAAACACCTTTTCTTTGTCTGCTGTGTCATAAACTGGCCTCTTCTAAGAACATATGATCTGTATCTTATAATTTCAGCAATAATCTTGCCACCTGTTGCATCCAACATCTGCAGTCCTCTTTTTATGGAGCACATTGGCTTTCCTGGATCTTCATTGATGACCTCCTGGATTCTGTGTACAACATCTGGACTTGTGCAATCCTTGTGTACATTCTGCATATTCCTTGTTGGCATGGTGACATCAGAATCAGCCTCATACACCGTCTTCATACTGTAAACTGTATGTAAAGGGATGTTACTGAGGTCCACAGTTTCCTTAGCAGTTGGCCCTGCACACAGTCCAGAAATTATGGTTGCTTTAACATCATATTCTTTCAACATGACAGCTGCTCTTATAATTTAATACTTTATATCTGAAACAATCATGTTAAATCATAACCTTAGAAACATTATTTTTCAAAATTAATCAGAAGTATGTGAAATAAGGAGATGCAAAATTATTGCCAATTGATCACATACACCCTGTATAGCTGGCAGAACTATACATCTTTTCTTGTTTATCCTCACTGAAGAACATTTTTTCATTGCTTTTAGGAAAAGAAAGAGAGAGAAAGAAAGAGAGAGAGAGAGAGAGAGAGAGAGAGAGAAAGAGAGAAAGAGAGGAGAGAGAAACACAGATCAGTTGCCTCTTGGCTCCCCAACTGGAGATCAAACTTGCAACCTAGGTATCTGCTCTGACCAGGAATTGAACCTGCAACCTTTTGGCATATGGGGCAACACTCCAACCAACTGAGCCACACTGGCCGGAATGAACATTAGCACCTTGTAAAGAAATTTTGAAAAGCAAGCTTGGTATCAGCAAAGGATATTTATACCTCAGATGTTGAGGCTAAATTAGGCATCAGAGAAAAACACAAGATAATCATATTTGATTTATCATCAGAACCTAATGTTGTATGCATTTCACATATGACTATATCTGTAATAAATAATTTGACTGGTCTTTGTCTTGTGTTCCTGGGAAGTAACCTTTAAACTTCTGAAATTTTCAGAGTGATTGAAGTTCTTTGTCATTTGTGATAGGCCCAAGGAACCACACCTGACTGTTGATGCTAACAAAGTGATTCAGGAGGGACACCTTTCTGAGTAATGTCAGAAAGACCAACCCTGAGATTAGAGGGGTTTTTGGGGCCTTGAGCTACCTAATGATAGTCCAACTGCTGGGGAAGAGACTAGGACTGGTGATTGAGTCATATAGGAAATAATACAAACAGTCATACCTGCATATTGTAACCCCAACAAAAACTATGGACATGCAAGTGCAAGTGATTTCCCAGGTTAACAATGCCTCCTCATTTTTTGTCATACACCAACATGCTGGAATTATAACATCCCAAATTCACAAGCTCCAATTTGGAACCCTTCTAAATTTCTCACTATTTGCCTTTCTTTTTGGCTGGTTTTGATTTGAATCCTTTCATCATACTAAAGCTATAATTGCAATTATAGACCTTTTATGTAAGTTGTTAAGTGAATTATCAAACCTGAGAGTCTATGTAACCCCTATATTTGTAACCAGCTGTTCAGAATTGAGGGCAACTTTGGGGAAGTCTGAAGTTATGACTGGTAATATGAAGTCAAGACAGTCTTAGGGAGAATGGTACCCTTAACCTCTGGAGTTTGGCAAAATTCTGGGTGCCATTGTACTTTGTTATCTAACAGTCATTTCTGCTAACATTTAGTTATGTTTTTGGTAAGTAGTTAGGCATTCGGTATTGGTACGTAAGGGGAACTATTAAAATAATGAGAAAATTTTTCCTGGTTTACATTTTCATGCAACTATTTAAATTTCAGGTATAGATTGCCATGAAGGTTATAAATAGATACATTTAATACTATTCATCACAGGCTCTTCTAAGGTCTAGATTTCAGAACCAGTCTATATGTCCACTCATGAAGGTGCAAAGAAGTGAATGGCTTTTGAATAAATGAATATAGAGAGTATATACCAGCAATCTCTAGAGGGCCCTAAACATGAAGGTATATTTCCAGGAGAAAAAAGACTGTAGAACAAATGTGGTTTAGAAAGTCTTTGTTTCTTGTTATTTAAAAAAAGAGGGAAAAGGAAGAAGGAAAAAAAGGGACACTTTTTCCTCTCCATTCACCTTTGTATCCACCCCTTTTCTACCAGAACAGGAAATGCTAATACCACAGGTCAAGCCATTGATAAAGTCACATTTTTTGGTTGGCAGGATTACTGTGCAGTCCTATATTTATGAGGGATTGAGCTCTTAGAATTGTCTTAGGAAAGGTTTGGCTAGTTCTTTGAGTTCTTTCTCTCTTTCATCCCCTTTTTAAAAAATATACTAATTCTCTTCCATGAGCCCTCTGCCTACTCCATCAAAGAGCCCAACCAAGCCTAGATGGTCTTGAGGATCAGTCATTTCTTTTCTCTCTTTCTTTCCTCTATTCAAGAATGCTCATCATTGTGGTAGACAGAGTTCAAAGAATAGCCCTCAATAATTTTGTTCTTAGTGGCGAAAATGAAGAATATGATGAACTATCACTCTTGTGATTGTGTTGTATAATATGTCCAAAGACCAATTATCTAGAGGGGCCTAATCTAATCACATGGGAAAATTCTTTAAAGGGTTTTATAGGCTGATCATAGAAAGGGAAGTCGGAGAAATTTTAAACATGACAATGGTATTATTTTTGGCTTGAAGGTGGAAGAACCCATGCATGAGGACCAGAGACTGGCTCTGAATCTGAGACCTACCCCAGGGCAGCATCTAGCATGGAAATGGATATTTTAGCCCTAGAGCCACAGAGACCTGAACTCTTCCAATGAGCTGAATGAGCCTGTGAGCAGAATTCCCCCAGATCCTCCAAATAAGAGCTCCGCCTGGACCACACACCTTCATTTCAGATTTTGAGAACCTGAGCAGAGAATACCATTAAGACCAACCAGACTTCTGCCTTATAGAACTGTGACCTAAGAAATGAATGTTGATTAAAGCTTTGAATATTTGTGAGATTTAGTTAGAAAACCAATGTAATGCTCTTTAGAGCATAAAGAGCATAAGCTAGTGGGATTTCACAGAGCCTCTGTTTTCTCATCTATAAAATAAGGATGATAATGCCAGGTGTGTTTGTTGTGTGGCTAAACTTAAATAAAGAAAAATATTTTTGTTGACATTACTGATCATGCACTTAAACTGGGCCCAGTAACCTAGTGTTAACACTTTTTCTAATTACGTGTGTGGCAGTGTGGAGACCATAGCTGAGGCAGGGAACAAGGAGGAGTACATTGGCCAGGTGAGAGGCCTTCACAATCTGTACTTGAGACTGCATTGGAATATATTATCAGCAGACAAGACAAATTTTCCTGTTTTTCTCCCTCTTTCTTGTGTCCAAAGGCAAACAGTTCTAGGTATTTGGAATGCAAGTCACATCAGAGGGTTGGAGAATCCTAAAAAAGTGCATAATTCTCAAATGCTTAATTGTCTTCTTTCCCCAAAATATGTAGGAGGAAAATTGTTCTGTCCAATGTGTTTTAATTGTGTCAGAAATAATATTTCACTCCCATTTACTCTCTTGTGTTCTGTTGGCATTATTGCCAAAATATTTTTTTTTATGCCATTACCAAGGATTCTGGTATCTCCACCCATGTCTCCCTGAATTTCATAGTTGTTGGTTATTCTTTGTCTTTTTCCTTGAATGTTGAGAGATAGTCACATTTCTACATAATCTAAAGCACATTTGTAGTCATGTTTCAACCAGTTACACACATAATGGGAAAAGAAGTAGCATTATGAAGATTAGGCTCTTAGGATAAGACAAGTCCAACTTCAAGTTTTGTTAAGCAGATTTTTTTCCCAAAAAGAACTTAATTACATTCTTGACCATATCTAGTTTAGAAGACAATAGAGTAATGGTAATCACTTCTAAAATAAATATTTTTATACTTGTTTTCAAAAAGTGGAGGATCTCTTTAGGATTTTTCCACCAATTAAAATAGTAGCAACAAAAGGAAAGAAATTAAAGCCAGCTATATAGATCTTCCTTTATCTATAAGTGTTTCAATCTATTATTAAGCCAATGCTTAAAGTGAAAGTGTTATTATTATGGCTAAAGTTATATTTGTGAAAGTTTTGCTCTTTTGTTCCATTTTGCTCCTTCGTTTAACATAAGTATACATAATACTTAATATTATGCAAATTTAATATACATTACACAGTAGGGCTTGTTAAGAGTAAGGTCACTTGTCCTGATAGGGTGGCTCAGTTGTTGAGCATCATCTCATACACCAAAAAAGTTGCTGGTTCAATTCATGGCCAGGGCACAAACCTGGCATGGGGGGAGACAGAGAAACAAAGAAACATCCATGTGAGAAACACTGATTGGCTGCCTCCTGCTCAAACCCCATTCAGAGGTTAAGCCCACAACCTAGGCATGTATCCTGACTGGGAATTGAACTGGTGACCTTTTGGTTATGGAACAATGATCCAACCTACTGACACTTTGAACAGAAACTTTACAAAAAACAACAACAACAAAAAACACACAAATGGCAAATAAGAAAATGAAAGTGTTCAGTATCCTGTCATTTTATTTATTATCATTGGTAAATGAAAATCAAATTACACTGAGGTATCACTAGTAGAATCATTGATATGAAAAAGAGGGGCAGTATCAAACCTAAGTGAGGGTGTGGAATAACTGGAAATTTTATATAATGTTGATGGGACTCCCACTTGGAAAGCATTTCTGGAGCTTCTTAAGAAGTTCATATCTACTTACTCTATGATTCAGCAATCCCACTCAAGAGAAATGGTAACACTTGCCCATACAAGGATTTGTACTTGACCGATCACAACATTTTTTTGCATAGGAGATAAAATATAAATTATCCAAATTGATAAGTAAATTGTGGTTAGCCATACAATGGAAAGCCATTTAGCTATGAAAGGAACTGATTGTTGAATCACACAACATGGATGAATCACAAACATATTAAGTGAAAGAGGATAAACACAAAGAATTCTATTTGTGTGACAATGTAAATAGGACTAACCTATAGTGACATAAAGCAGGACAGTTTTTTCTAGAAGGTGGGGGAAGGACCTGACTACAAAGAGACAGTAGGAAGCTTTTGGGAGATGAGAAAAATGTTTTATATCGGGAATGTCATAGTGGTTACGAGACTATTTACATTCATTGACCATACCAAATTGTACAATTAAATTGATGGATTTTATTATATATATAAATAAACCTCTTTTTTCTTTCTTTTCCTTTTCTTTCTTTCTTATTTTATTTTTTTTGAAGGTGATGAGTCACTAGCCTGTATCTACTGCAATCTTGGCAAACAGAATATAATTACCTTGATCAATCTGAATTTACCTGGGTGAGAAAGAGCTGGCTTTCCCTCAAGGATGGAAAACTTTAAACCTAGCTAAATTTAGGGTTAGTTAGCAAGAAGGAAGATGGGGTTATAATCAGTAGTGCCTGCTACCCAGGCTCATATATATAGGCTTTGGTGAACACTAATATCCTTATAAAAATTAGTCATATATAATCCTTATCTTGTAATTAAAATCCAACCTTTCATGAATAGCAATTGTCTGTGGAACCATTTCTGATAACCATTACTATGTAGAATGTTCATGAAAAATAGCAATCCAATTAAGACACACATCAAGCAAATCTTCCAGCTCAATCAGCTGGCAATTTAGAGAATAGTAGATTAAGCTCCCCCTTGAACAGTAGTGACATTGTGGCTGGCACATGTGGTATGTGACCTTCTTTAAACTCTCTATTTTCCTTTCCTTCATATGGGCTGTTTTGTTTTCAATCCTTGGCTGTTTAGCTTGCCCTTCTGTTTTTGAAGGGAGAACATTTTTTGGCCTAACTCTCAGAGAGGAAAGATATATGCTGCTTTGCTTTTGAAATCTGTTTATTTTCCCCCACTACACATGTTTTGCTTCCTTTTCTGATGTCTGTGCTGAAATTTAAGAAGTCTGCCTTGCACCAATGGTTCTCCTTAAAATAGGCTCAGACTGGTTCCTGCTTCTATCTAGATTTCAGGACCATAGATTTTAATGTGTGAGTTGTAGAGCTATGCATAACTTATGTTCTCTACTCCTGATGCATTACTGTGTCTGTGAGAGAATTCAGGCATAATATGAACCAGATCTGGTACAGGCTTATTTGGAACATCTGATATTTAAGTAAGATAATTTACTTGGTGCATACTTCTAGATTATTTAGGCCCTAAATAGCTTAAGAATGTAGGTAATCAAAACAAACAAACAAACAAACAAACCTGGCTTTATTAGCTCAATAGTCCTCTTTCTTCTTGAAAACCCTTCTTGAGTTATCCATGGAAGTTGTGCCCTGGGCACACAAAAAGGTTAACAGAGGATCTGTTTGAATATTACTATCACTTGGAAACCTGTAACTAAAAATATTGTCCATTATGTTGATAACCCACAATAATGAATTCATTCTTGGATTTATTTATGTTCACCCTGCTGATTTCTTTTATTAGAAAATGAAAACTATGTAGCCATTGGCACTTTCATTTTTGTCTTAGTTGTTAGGAAACCTAAAAGCTAAACCTTCTGAAGAATTCTAATGAGGAACCTAGCTTAGATAACTGAGTAACAGCTGGAATATTTGGTTTTTCAAATGATCTTAGAGCTCCTGGCACATGGCCACCTACAGAGACTCGGGCCCTGGAAATAACAGGACTGGTCACTCCTGCTAATTAAGACCTCTCTTGTCCCTAGTGAAATTTTCATTCCACTCCTCAAATTGATAATGAGTTGATCCAGGACAACCTTAAAGAATGTCTGGGCCAGAGGAAAAGGGCCTCGCCATCCTAACGCAGAATAGCTTCCTGGGTTGGAAATGGGGGGGTCTCAGAAGAACTCTCAAGGTGCTCTGATAATAAGTTTCCCTGTTTGCCACATCCTCCATCTGCACAACTACCTCTGTGAAGAGAATTTTACTGTGCTTTTGACCCTAGGTTGGCTTGATCTTGTTTACCCCTAACCTGGCCTCACCACTTATCGTTCTCTCTTGCTATCCATTTCGTCTTCTACACACTTAGCTGGAATCCTTACATCTGTGTTCTTGTTCTAATCTGTCTGCCCACGATGTTGCGGCAAAATCCACAAGGATTTCTCTGTGGTTGCCATTAGCATCATTTCTCTGAATGTTTCTGGTTTTTCTTTACTTACAAGTACAGGAAAGGATTTCACTGAGATTACCTGCCTTGATCAATAAATGGAAACTTTAAAATCCAGCGTGAAATTTACGTCTTTTGCTGCCTCAGTGAAAATGGAAGTATATGTTGAAATGTAGCTACCATCAGCTTGGATCTCTGAGTTACAGTTAGCAGAATATGCAGCTAATTTGCAATGAACAGGAAAAAAGCCTTTGTTATTTAAAGATGAATTTTAGGACTTGTTTGTTACTCCAGTATAATCTGTCATATGCTGACAAAATGTCATTGCTTTTGTTTGTCTTTTATGTTTTTGTTTCACAGTATCATATAGCCTTATCAATCCAGAATTTCATCGGCACTCTCAGTACTTTGTTTGCATTACTTTTTATTCTATTCCTTATTATCCATCATTATTCTTACTGATTTTACATCCATGTTTGTGACTTCAGTATCTTAGACTCATAGTTTCTGTCCCCTTACCTTTACAACTTTTTGTTTTATACATATCAGCATCCATTTAGATCATATCATAAAACTCATTGTAAGACATCTATCTACACCAAGACTGAAATCCCTAAATTAAACTTTTCTTTCAAATTCTAAACTCCTGACCACTCTTCCTGGATTCATCCTGGTTAAGGGCATTTTGTGCTTGTTTACTCATGGAAAAATAAAGCAGCTGAAAACTACACCAATCTCACCCACTTGTCATGGGGATCCATTGAGAAAATCCATGAAAGCCCTCAGAGTAGTCCCTGGCCCTTACAAATGCTCAATAGTTGTTAGTTCTAATAATTATCATTATGATGTGCTGTTGGCAACTGCTATTATTAGATTTGCTTTCTACTCCTATTATTTGGGATATTTTGTTCTAAGTCTAACTTTGTTCTAATTTCTAATTCACTAAATCTGTTAGCATCTTTTGACAATGATGGGCTCTGAGGTTTTGCTCCATGCTTCCCATCTGTGGCTCTCCTTAAATCACCTAGTTCCTTTACTGGAAGTCAACTACAGACACATAAAGGAGCCCAGGGAAGACCAGCAGGAAAAGGATCCAGTTGAGCCAGCCCAAACTGTCACCCCATAGAACAATCTTGAGAAAAAGAAATAACTTTTGCTCTAATTCATTAAGTGCAGGAGTGATTTGTGACATAGCAAAAGCTAACTGATACGCTTTAAGGCTGTGTGACTTTGAACAAGTCAGTTATCCTCTCTGAACCTCTATTGTTTTACCCATAGAATGAAAATAATGTTTATCTTACATGTGAGGATTAAATAGTTGACATAGTGAAAGCTCAATAAAGTGAATGACTCTTATCTTCTCTATAATATTCTGGACTATTCACCATGGTCATTACTTTCTCCTTTCTTCTTCTCCAAATTACCTTACTATAACTTTTACCTTCACTGGATCAATTCTGCACCCCATTTTCCTACCATCTACCAGGAGCTCTCTTTCCTTGCCTTGCTTTTACTTGAGTTTCTCACACCCTCTCTTGGAATAGCCCTGCTGTTCGTGAGTTCACTCATGTTCATGGCTTTATGATCATACAGAGAAGATTGAACTCTCCATCTGTCTTGAATTCCCAGCTGTTTTTCTAACATCTCTATTTGACTATCTGGTAACATCTGAACTACAACAAACAACTGTGTTCATTATTTCCTCTTCCATTGGCTCACCTTCCCCTTTAACCTATTTTTTTCATTCTCACAAAGGAAATTTTAAATTTCCAATTTCCTTTATCATCTGTATCTAATTAGTTTCTAAGTCATGTTTCCTCTTTTTAAATCCCACTTTATTTTCTCTATTCCCCATTCCCACTGTCACTCTCTTCTATGCCCCACCTACCTTCACCCTATTCCTATCCTCACCACTTGCTTTCCATTTCTCTTGATTCGATCTTTCTGTTTATTGCTACTAATAGATTTCCCTTCGAAAGATTTTGGTTTTGTTGCTTCTCTGCTCAAGAATCTACATATAGTAATTCCACTTCACCTCTGCTTCAAGCTCCAATTCCTCACCCTGGTTTCTTCCTACACATCATAGCCCCAGTGCAGTACCTACACTTGTTTTCTGCTTCTCAATGATTTGCTTCCTTCAGGAGGGTCTGTTCTTAGCTAAGTATCTCAGTAAAAAGATGCTGAGGCAATGATTATAATGCTGGTGCTTTATCTGAAAAGTGAAATCCATGGCAGCAGAGGAATGGAGAATGTGAAAAAGGCAAGAATGATGGGAAACTGCACAGAGAGGCATAAGGTGCTTCTTTGATTCAGGATGAGCCAGCAGAAACTCATGGTGGGCTGCAAACTGGACTCATCTGGGCAGGTTGCAAGGAGACCTGGGCCTTCAAGCAGTTCACCATAGAGAAAACACAAGGAGGACTCTCTCCATCTGGCTCCCTTTGTCTCTATTTCTCATTGATCAAAACACTCCCCACATGGAATAAACTGGCCCCCACTTCTGGGTTTCATCATGTCCTGTTTGGTAGATACTTCAAGCACCAAACCTTACAGAGTATGGCATGAGGTGTTTCAGCCAAAGCCAAAAGTATAAGGAGGAGAAGCTCCAGCAGCTGTCAGAAAAGGGTAGAGCAGAGGGCCCACAGCTCAGATAGGTGCCAGGTTGGTCCAGCACTAAGGGGATCTGAAAATGCCCATGAGCTGTGTCTCAGCCAGCCTGTAGCTGTGCCCCTCCCAACATATTCTGGATTTTGTCTTTGTTTTCTTGCTTGGGCTATTCTCCACAAACTATTTTCTGCCATTCCAAGTCATATTGATTCTTTAGTGATTGCTCACGTTTCACTGTTTCCATAAACCTCTTCTTGACAACTAGCAGAACACATTTGCTGTTTTGGTTGTGTTTTCTTGTTAGCATACTGTTCTCTCCTTGGATTGGCTGGGGTGTAGTGGGGAGGGTTCCTATTCTGTAGAATATTTTTCCCTCTTTCTCACTCCCAATTCCTACTATGGGAAAGGCAATTCAACACCTTTTCTACACCCACCTTGGGCACACATTTTGAGCTCAGCTGATCAGTTCATGGTTCCCCAGATTTTAACATTGAGTTAGTAAAACAAAGGTGAATTGAACATCTAAAGGTCAGATGACTCATTGTTCTGTAGTCTGTAGTCTCATCAGCTGTTACTGTTTCAGTGGATAATCTTGGCCATGGTCCTGTTGTCTAACATTTTAGCTCTCTTGGTTTCTATGTTTTCTCCAAGACTCCTTCTTCAGGCTCCTGTGGGTTCTGTGAACCCCACTCTTGCTGCTCTCTGATATTTCTTCAATTAATTTGTCTTTTTTTTATTTTTATTTTTTTTAAGGTGGCCAGTTAGCTTGTGTTGCTTGTAATTGAGAACTTTGTTTATACTTAGTAGTTTATGTTACTTTCTGCTACTCCGGGACACTTATGGTACTTTGAGATAATCTATGTAACATGTCTGATATACTGCTTGGAACATAGTACACACACAAAAAAACATTATTACATATTGTTGAATGCAAGATTATTGTCATAGTCAATAAATATTTGTCAAGTTACAGACTCTGCAGGAAATGTTAAGGCAAAATAAAATGAAAAAAGCATGAGTTCTTTGTTAATGTAAAAAATATGTTAATAAAATCAAGAGATTGGGTACAAAAGAGATGATATTACAAAATACATTGATAGCACAAAAGGGAAAGTAGTCTGTGAGTGTTGGAACAATCAGAGAAGTATATTACCTGGGGAGATATGTTTGAGTTGGGTCCAGAAGGGTTACTAGGTATCCAATAGATAGAAAAGAGGGGATGGGCATCCTAGCCAGAGGAAAACATGACTGAGCTCTGAAAGGATGGGGTTGTTCAGTGGAAAGTGAACTGTATAGAGCAGGCCATGTGATTGTCAGGCAATTCTAAAGGCCAGATTTAATGAGTGTGGGCATGATTTGAAGAGAAGTTGGTTAGCGTAGGTCTCCGTCCAACCTCATTCAGCTGTCACGATGCAATCCTGGGACAGGCCAAATAGGAGATTTAAGCAGAATAGATGAGACAACAAGTATAAAGTACACTTTCAAGATTCAATAGATGGTAGCTGTTATAATTACTGTTGTTGGAGATAGTAACTACTTAAAAGTTATGTTGTTAATCAGATTTTACAGAGGGGGAACACTGAGGCTCAGAGAAGATATTTGATTGGTTCAAAAGCCAAATAGATATGTTTTCCAGAAACACAATTTCAATCTTAGGTATTCTAACTTTTCAATATCAAGTGTTTCCTTCCAGGATTAATTATTTACCATATGCTGTAAAGGATCTTTTGATGAAAGAATGGTAGAATGGTGTCCATTTCTACAACAAATCCTATTTCTTAGTAATGTCTTATTTGTGATATTTGAATATTGCCTCTGCCACTAGATGACTGACAGGTTTATAAGTTATTTGACTATAAATTACTTCTTGATGAAAGGTATGGAGAAGGTGTCATAAAATATCACAAAATGGGGATCTGGAGGCCAATATGGCCTCAGAGAACTGAAAGTGCAGAATATTGCAGAATATTGGCCTCCCTGAGGAGTGGATAGGAGAACTTTATTTAAAAACAAACAAACAAACAAACAAAAAAAGGAAACCAGAAAGATGCACCAATAACAGTGATGCTTTATAGTATCTTCTCCAAAACAGAACAGATGGAAATGGCCCAGTAACAAGTATTTTTAAAATGTCTGTAACTTTTTAAAAAATTAAGATATGGTTAACATACTATAAGCGCCTTTTTTACTTTTCAGGTAATCAGTGTCCAGCTGTATATTTCTTGGGTACTGTTACTCTTACAGACTTTGATTTCAAAGTTTAACCTTCCTTTCGAAGGGTTTTGTTGTTATAGATACCTAGCAGGAGGGGACATCCTGCAGGCTCCAGGGTACAAATGCTGTTTACTTGTCCTTGTGAACAGCTGTCTTCCAGACTACCCCCAATTTGAGTTCCTCTTCCTCAATTAAAAAAGAAATAAAACCCACTTGAGTCAGGTTCCCTAATGACCAATTACTTGTCAAATTTTTTTTTAAAGATTTTTTTTTTTTTTGCTATAGCTCATCACTATTTTAGTTTAACCTTTAATATTAGGCTTTCAGTAAGAAGATCTCTCTTAGCTTGTCTTTCCCCGTGGGGCCTCCTGTGCTTATTTCATATAAATAAGGAGGCGAATGTTATTTTGTCGTTTCACATGTCCAACTGCATTTTCTAAGCATGCACTGACAAAATTTTTCCATCTTCGTAAAGTCTTACATTGACTACATTATAGTCTTATGTAGCTATACAACATTGCATGTTGTTGATGATGAGAAGGAAGAGGAGGGGGAGAATAGTAATAAAAGAAAATAATTATTGGATACTTACTTGATGCCAAGTACTATGCTAAGAATCTGGATTCTCATCACCACCACCCTGGATTCTCACCTTTTTATGTAGGTCTTATATCTATCCTCATTTTACAAACAAAGAAATTGAAGACAAAGAGATGAATAATTTTAAAAGATTAATAATTTTCCAAAGATCAGTCAGGTAAATGTGGGAGCTGGTATTTGGTTCCAGACAGTCTGATTTCAGTACTATTTTACAATTGGTTTTCTTATGTGAAATCCTTGTTAAATTCTATTTAAGTGTATTTTTTAAGTTATGCTCTTGAAACTCAGACTTTTAAATATACCAGTAATGGAAGGTATAGCATTATAAAAGGTATTCATTTGGACTCAGTTTCAAGTGATAAAAACCCAACTTAAAATCTTAAAAGAAAGAAGAAAGTTTATATGCATGGGGATATAAGGAAGGCTGAAAACCATGAGGTGCTAAGGCTCAGGTAGCCTGCCTAGGCAGGGTCTCAGCTAATAATTGTGATTGGCCAATCACAATTGGCCCAAGGGGGTGGTGCCTTGGGTGGGGTGGGGTGGGATAAAGTCATCTGGTACAGATTGGATGTTTTTGTGGTAACCGGAGAACCATGGGAAGGTAAGTCTCAGAAAGTGTAAGGGAATGTGGTTAGACCATTTCATTGGTGCCCTATACAATGGAGAAGCTAATAAATTTTCTTAAGAAATATTATCCGACCAGGTTGCAAGCCAAGTCTCCAGCCAGCTTCATAGCTGGAGGCAGGTGAAAGGCAACCATACATTGATGTCTTTCTCCTTCTCTGCCTCTATCCCTTCCCCTCTCTCTAAAAACAATTAATTAATTAATTAAATCTGAAAAAGAAAAAAAGAAATATTATCTGGCAGAATGTTCAAGGCAAGAAAAGCCATGGTTAGCCAAAAATAATCTTGTATGATAAATGAAATGAGGACAGAATATATCAGTCAAGGTTAATTTAAAGTTAAGAAATTCAAAATGAATTGGAAAGAAGCCTTCTACTGAGGCCTGAATGAAGAACACTTAGGGTAAGATTCATATTTGAGGTGATATTTATTTTATTTTGGTTTGAAGTTCACTTGAAGGGTAGCTACTTCATTAATTAAACTTAGCCTCTTAATGAGTTTCTGTTTTTAATTTCAAAATAATCCACTGGAAGGTCATAACAGTTTACTTTTGTTAACTGTGTAGGAGAGCCTTAGTTTTTCAGGTCCTAGGATATAATAGGAGAAGTCTAGGTTACTTTTATAAAGGACTCCAAAATACAGTGATTTAAGTTAGGTAACACTTTCTTTCTTTCTTCCACAATGCAGGCAGGCAACAAGGTGGTTTTGTTTTATGAAGTAATTTACTTTCCTTCTGTCTTGTTGCTTCTACATCCTCCAGGAATGATCTGCACCCATGGGATTGAAGCTTCGCAGTGAAACATGTGAGTTTAAGCCAGTGAAAAGGGGACAGACTCAGCATGTATAGCAAGAAGATCCTCCTCAGCTGGAGGAGGCCTGCAGATGCACACTTTACCTCTGCTCCCATCATGTTGACCCGAAGCTCATTAGAGTCCTTTATGAACTGGATGATTATGCCATTTCAAAAGTCTTATGTTGAAGCTCTAACCCCCAAGTGTAGCTATATTTGGAGATGGGGCCTCTAAGGAAGGATTAAGGTTAAATGAGGTTCTAAGGGTGGGACCCTGATCCAACAGGATTAGTGTCCTTATAAGGACAGATATCAGAGCATTCCCTCTCTCACTCTCTCATTCTCTTTCTCTCCCCATTCCCCACCACCACCACCATCAACAACAACTCACAGAGAAATGGCCATATGAAGACACAGTGGGAAGAAAGCTATCTGCAAGCCTGGAAGAGAATTCTTACCAGGAACCAAATAGGCCAGAATCTTAATTGTGGATTTCCATCCTACAAAACTGTTGCTTAAACCACCCTTTCTGTGGTGTTTTGTTATGTCAGCTGGGGCACACTAACACAGATTCATGTCTACTTGCAAGGGAACCTGGAAATGCAGTTTCTATCTGAGAGACCAAAAAAGAAAAAAGTGTAGATTTCTGGAGGCAACTAGCCATCTGTCATTTGGGCTATAAACAGAGTCCTTCCTGCCTGTCACTTTATAGCTGCTTCACCCAGTTGTTTACAGAGTGTATCGCACACTGACCTTTGTGTGAGACCAAAGCTTATAAACTTCACTGTCCCTCAGGTAGTAATCCTGTCCCTCCCTAGGCCCCAGGTTCTCCTCTAACACTGTGCTTTATGGCTTTTTATTCTTTTTCCTCTTCTTCATAATTCACATAATTCCTTTAAATTTTTTCTTGACCTGATCTTTCTTATCACAGACCCAAATGGAATTTTTAGTATCTGCCTAAATCTTAATATAGCTACTCATTATTTTCTTCATAACATCATCTCCACTTGATTTCTGGGAGAATATTTATTTACCTTATGTTTTTAGTCCCCTATTGCTGTTATAACAAATTAACATGCATTCAGTGGCTTCAAGCAACACAAATTTATTACCTTGTCCTGGAAGTCAAAAGTTCAAAAGGATGTTTACTTGTCTGAAACAAGGTCTCCTCAGAGCTAGGTCTTTCTGGAAGCTGTTTCTTTGCCTTTCCAACATTCAAAAGCTACCACATTTCTTGACTCATGGTCCGCCCTCCCTGTGTTTAAACCAGCAATGGCTGGTTGAATTCTACTCACACCAAATTCCTATAACTTTCTTGCCTCCCTCTTTCACTTAAAAGAGCTGTGGGATTACTATGGGCCCACCCACATAATTTGGGAAGATCACCTCATCTCAAAGTCCTTATTTATACAGAAAAATGCAACAAATCTTTTGGTAAATTGTTGGTTGGGGGTACACCCATCCAACAAACACCCCATTCAAGATACAGAAGATTCCCATTACCCCAGGCCACTTTTTGTCCCCTTCAACTCAATCTTGAGCCTCTTCATAGGAAGACACTGTTTCCTTTTGATTAGTTTTATGTGCTGCCAAACTTCATATGGAATTATACAGTATTCTCTTGTGTCTGAGCTCTTCCACTAAATATAATGTTTTTAAAATTCATTCATGTTTTCATTTGAGTCAACGTTTCATTTTGTTCTTCTGTCAAATAATATTCCAATATGAAACAGACCACAATTTTTAAATCCTTTCTCCTGTTGATGGGCACGTGGCTTGCTTCCAATTTGGGACTATAAATAAATAACATATAAAGTTATGGGAAAAATCCTTATTTAATCACATCTGCATGTAACATATTCCCAGGGTTTAGTTATTGGGATGTGCACATCTTTGGGGTGCCATTATACAGACTACCACCCCTAATTTGCCTACTTTGGCTCGTCCTACTACTGATTCCTGACTAAGTTAGTCTCCTAATCACCTTATTTCTTGCTACAAGACCTTAAAGACCTTAAGGACCTTAAGGACCTTAATCTACATAATAGCCTCTTGAGCTTTGTTCTGGACCACACTCTGACATTCTAATCCAAATTTAGCAACCAAGGTAACTGGGTTAGTAACTCTTACTTCTTTCCTGGGTAACCAAGATCATAGCTTTGTACTCCAGACCTAGTACCTGGATTCTGATGTGGTGCTCCTATGCTCAAGTCCCTGCCAGGAACCTCCATTCCTTTAGAGTGAAAGAATAGTTTTACTGACACCACACCTCCAGAGAGCACTCCTGCTCCACGCTCTAGTCAACATGTCTGGATCCCTGCCATGCAGGCTATTCAGGGGAGACACTTGCCAGGTTGCACTTCTTCTTGCCAGTGACTATCTGCCTCTAAGGCTGGCTCCTCTAGACTGCCCAGCCACCGATGTCCAGACCTGGACTGATTTCCTGGCAGGAACTGGGCAGTTTTTCCCAGGGTTTCCCAAGCTTTGCTGCACATTAGAATTACCTGGGTGTCTTGGATTCACCCTAACCCAAATGAATCAGAATCTTTGGGTCTGAGTCTGTTATGGACCAGTATCAGTATTTTTTAAAATTTATTTTTATTTTTAAAATGTATTTTATTGATTTTGCTATTACAGTTGTCCCAATTTTCCCCTTTTGCCCCTCTCCACCTGATACCCACCATTCCCTCTAGCAATGCCCCCCTTAGTTCATGTCCATGTGTCATGCATGTAAGGTATTTGGCTTCTCCATTTCCTCTGTTATTCTTAACATCCCCTCTTTCCACTCTGTGAGCAATAATGTGTATTTTTTTAAAGATTTTATTTATTATTTTTAGAAAGAGGGGAAGGGATAGAGGCAGAGAGGGAGAGAGACATCAATGTATGGTTGCCTTTCACCTTCCTCTAGCTACGAATCTGCCTGGAGACTTGGCTTGCAACCTGGTTATGTGCCCTGGCTGGGGAATTGAACTAGTGACCTTAGGGTTTGCAGGCCAGCTCCTTATCCACAGTGCCACCAGCCAGAGCTGCAATGTGTACTTTTATTTCCACATCCAGACAATTACCATTTAATTACTTCCTTCTGTTAGCCTCTCAATGATATTAATAATAAAGTTTTCATTATTTCAAAATGAGTTATGTTAACTCATTTGTTTAAAACATAGCTCTTTAAAGTAAAATCAATTGCAATATTACTAAACACATTCACAAATTCATTTACACACATACATATTTTTACAAATATTACACTAGAAAAGTATGTCTACTCCTATGACAGTGTCTAATGATATAATTTCATTAATTGCCTTAAAATTTTTGTATTACAAATATTTTGATCTAGTTGCTTTCATTTCTTGTTTATGAAAAAAGTCTCATCTCATAATTATCCTTCTCAGGTCCTACCTAGATTTGCTTGGTTATAGGCAGACTTCTGAGCTAAATAAAATAAAATAAACTTTATTTTCATTCTCAAAATATTTAATCTTCTTTTTTTTTAGATTTAATCTTCTTTATTCTTTGAATTTGCAGTGTTCGATGTGGCAGCTACTTAAAATATGGCTAGCTCAAATTGCGATATAAAGTACATATTGGATTTTGAAGAGTTAATACAAAAAATTTTAAATATGTCAATAGCCTATAAAATTATTACATGTTAAATGATAATATTTTAGATATGCTGTAGTAAATTAAGCATTTTCCTTTTTCTTTTATTTTTTTAAACTTATTTTACTCTGGAATGCTGTTTTTGTGAAATATATCACAGAAATGGTGTATTGCAGAACTCACTTTCCTGAAAGCTGTCCCAAAGACAGTGCCAAACCCATAATAAAAAATGAATTTGGTTTCTGAGTCAGATCTCATCCCCTCCAATAATACAGCGCAACTTCATTTTAAGCTACTAGAACTACAACTTACTTTATTTGGAGTTTTCCATTGTAGTAGATTGATTTTTTTTTTTTCCTTTTGCCTTGCAGAGGTCTTGTTTCTTTCCATACCCTCTGTTTTTCCTCTACATGTGTTTTACAAGTTGAAACCTCCAGAAATAATGGCACTTGCAGTACTCAGCTGGTCCCCACAGAATAGAAATTATGATATCTACTTATTTCAGGTAAAAAATAAAAACAACCTTAGGATTTAAATAATTTTGTAGAATAGTATTCTAGCTATTTTTTGAACTTGTGGTTTATTTCTTATGTGGTCTTAAACTAACCACAGAACTATTTAAAAGTCCGTTGAGGTAGAGATTAGGTATATTCATATTTCAATAATGAAGTTTACTATAGCATTAATACATTTTCCCAACCATTCCCAGTTTGAGGGCCTTCATTGCTAGAAATGTCTATATTCACCATCTAGTTGAAAGGAATATCATCTAATTTAAATGCTAATATGAGAATACATATTGCCTATGTATATGAATTATATAGTTTAGTAGTTGGTAATTGCCATCCCGAATTAGTCTTTACTCTCAACATCTTTTCTACCCTAAAGACTAATTTCTCAACACTCCACCAGTTGGTTGATATTTAAAACATAAATTGCTAATGAAAGTTATGTATTATACACCCACAAACAAGCACATATTTTGTAACAGTGAATAAGAAAGATAGCATGTATTCTATGTAATAGACATCTATATTTTCTTACTTTTTTCTTTTCTTAACTGCATTTGATTTTTCTAAGTTATTGCAAGTAACTTGATTTTCCCAACTTAGAAAATAATTTCAATTTAAGAAAACTTAACCTACAGTAAGACAAATATAACAAAAATACAAAATCATACATTATTTAGTAAAATCTGTTTATAACAAGATTATTTAAAAACATTTATAAGTTAAAATTGGTTCTTATCCATTCAGCTACCCTATGGCTTTTGAATGGTGCATGTAACCAATTTACATTTAAGGTCATTATTGATAAGGTCATCATTGTCAATTTTTCCCTTTGTACCTGAGTTCCTTTCTGTCTTTCTCTGTTTCTTCATCTTCTAAAAGCAGGCCCTTTAGCATCTCTTATAATGCTGGTTTGGTGGAGATGTATTCTTTCAGCCTTATTTTGTCTGAGAAACTGCTTATTTCACCTTGCATTTTGAATGAGAGCCTTGCTAGGTAGAACCTTGCTAGGTTGGAGGCCTTTGTTTTTCATTGCTTAGAATATTTCTTGCCATTCCTTTCTGGCCTGCAGTGTTTCTATTGAGAAGTCAGCTAATAACCTTATTGGTGCCCCCTTGTATGTTATTAGCTTTTTCCCTCTTGCTGCTTTTGGGATTCTCTCCTTGTCTTTGAAATTTTCCATTTTAATTATAATGTATCTTGGAGTGTGCCTGTTTGGGTTCATCTTCATTGGTACTCTCTGTGTTTCCTGAACTTGAGTGATGTTTTTGCTCATCAAGTTAGGGAAGTTTTTGCCATTACTTTTTCAAACAAGTTTTTTTATCTCTCGCTCCTCTTCTTCTCCTTCTGGTATCCGTATGATATGGATATTATTATGTTTCATGTTGTCCTGCAGCTCTCTTAAAACCTCTTCATTCTTTTTTAGTCTTTTTCTCTTTTGTTGCACAATCTGGGAATTTTTTTCTATGTTGTCCTCCAGCTCCCTGATCTTATCCTCTGTTTTCTTTGACCTGTTTTTGATTCCTTTTTCTGTGTTATTCAATTTGGAAATTGTATTCTTCATTTCCTCCTGGCTCTTATTGATAGTTTTTATGTCCTTTTTAATGCTGGTGTAGTTCTAAGTTCCCATAGTTCCCCTGGAGTTGTTTGTAGTTTTCTTTGAGCTCATCGTGTTCATTGAGCTTCCCTATAATCGTTACAGTATTTTGAGTTCCATGTCTGATAGTTTGCTTGCCTCTACTATTTTATTTCACACTCGTTCTGGGGATTCCTCCTTTCCTTTTGATGGGGGTTTGTTTCTTTGTCTCTTATTTTAAGTGACTCTTCTTATTTGTTTCTACTTTTTAGATTGGTCTGCTTTGACTTCCTGTCTTTTCAGCATCAGTATTTTTAAAAACTCTTCATTGATTCCAGTATACAGGCAAGATGAAGGACAAATGAACCAGTGATTTATGGCTTGAAGTGTGCTCTGCCTTTCAGGTTTTCTCACCTAACATACCAGTCTTTCTTTCTTTCTTTCTTTCTTTCTTTCTTTCTTTCTTTCTTTCTTTCTTTCTTTCTTTCTTTCTTTCTTTTTGCAAATTTAGTCTCTTGTATTTTAAAGGTGGCTACATAATAGCATATCATATTGATTTATTATAAATTACTTAATCATTTAACTATTGATTGACATTTAGGTATTTCATTGTTCATTATTAGATGACTTTGAAGCAAGTCATCTTTATGGGCCTAATTGAGCTGAAATTCTCCTTTTTCACAAAACATGAGTATTCTTAATATCATTTTCACTTTAAATAGGCCACCCCTGAACTTTCATAACGTTGCAGGTAGTTTAGATATTTCCAAGCATGTTACAGAATGGGAAAATTTGTAATGTCGGGTTTTATAAGGCACATAGAATTGTGACATTTTTACTGCTCCAGCTTATCAAAGTTTGTTCATTAAATTGGCATTTGAATTTTTTTCTTGCACTAAAATCTCTCTGGTTAATCTTGAATAGTGACAAAGTATGCCAGCTTGCAACTTTTGACAGATCCACTTCCTATTTGCTCTCCAAATGTGCTGATCCTTTGCTTCCCTTTAAATCACATGTCAGTTCCCTGTCTGCAGTTGAAAGATAAGGTCTAACTGAAGTTTCTACTGAATTTGTAGGAGACCAGGATATAAAGAGACAGATAGCCCTTTTTGGTCCCTCCTATTGCTTTGATCTTGTGGTCATGATCTCAGGGCAGCAACGTAGACAACTATCAACCAGAATCAGATCAGGGATCCAGTTCTAGACAGGACCTTAATCCCTTGAATTCATTTCCTCAAGTCTCATGCAAGGCCAACTATCTGGCCATCTTACAGACCTGGGAAGATCACTATGTAAATGCACCTAAGATACCCTAAAAGATGTATATGTAGATGTATGTGCATATAAAGTTATTTCAGTCCAGAAATACTTATAATTCTGTATTTGAACATTTGAACGCTTAATACTTGATTACTTATTGAATGTTGAATTAACTTAATCATTTGATAATTAAATACTTAATGCTTTAATATTTTACTAGTTATAAACATCTGTATTTTAAATGTGGTACTGTGATGACTACCTCCCCACCCAATTATATTGCATCCTTTTTAAAGTGCCAAATTCTGCCTTTTGTTACGTACATCTATGATATTTTAAAGAAAAATAAATGCTAGTATTATAATGATAATTGATTCATTAAAGGTTTAAGAAAGTGTTTTTAGGAAAACTAAAATTAGTAAAGTTGTCAAATTGTTAACACAATTGAGATAAAATTATCTCCCTATCAGGTCAAATAAAAACAAAATGACAACATGAGATGGGGAAAAGGACTTTTTATGATTCTCTGTGTTTGTATTGTTAGAAAGTGAAATCTGCAAAGTGAAATGCATATACTTTTAATAGAAAGAATCAGAGGAAATTTAAAACATTTTAATGGGGACCAGATGTAATTTTAAAAGGAAAAAAAGCAGCTGAAATCTTGTGTTAAGACTAAACTTCCAAGAAGAATGAGACCTCTTTCTGCAGCAGAAAGACGAGGCTAATAATGATAAAGTTCAAGCGACCTTTCTTGCCTTCCCTAGAAAAGTGAGAAACAAGACACAATACATTTTAAGCAAAATCTTCCTAAAACCCTCTGCCAACCGCCGAGGGGGTAAGCTGGTCAGCTAAGCCCGGATTCTACCCCTGAGATGGAAAGCGCGAGGCCAGGGCTCAGGCCACTTTCTTGGGAAACAAGGACGCGAGTTAGCGAAGCCCTGAGTCCTATTCCGAAAGAGGCGGCTGGCGACCGTGCTCTGGAGCAGCCTGTGGGTGGAGGACGTGGAAGGCGCCGGCTGGGAGGAGAGGCAGTGTTCGACAGACGCGTGTGGTCCAGACCCGGGGCCGGCGCGGGCTGCAGAGCCACCGTAGGGCGGGAAGGGTCAACAAGGCAAATACTTTCTCGCTATGCTCCAGTCCAGACCAGCGTCAGCAGTTTCCCCCACCTTCCCTGGCCACTTGCTCCTACCCACCCCCTCCCCCAACTAGCACCGAGGCTGCAGCTAGTCAAACCCCCACCCCATTTTGGATTCGGGGACTCTGCGCACGGCGCAGGACTCTCGGACAGCTGGAGCGTGGCCTGAGAGCAGCTAGTCCCCGTCGGTCTCAGGGGGTTGAGCAATCCAGCCTCCCTGGGGGAGGGGTCTTCCACCGCCTGGCCGGGGCGGGGAGGGGCTGGTGGCTGGGAAGGTCGGTGGGGGTGTGTCCGAGGGGCGGGCTAGAGAGCGGCGAGTGCCCCACGGGGAAGCAGAAGACTCGCGCTCTGTAGAGAGTCCCCGCGCGTTGTCCTGGCTTTCTTTCCCGAATCACTGAGCGGCAGCTGCGACAAGATGCGCAGGGACGGCTCTGGGGTCGCACTCCTAGCCTCGGTGCTCTGGGTGGCCGCGCAGTGCCAGCAGAAAGGTGAGCCCAGGTCCCCTGTCGCTCTGCGAGCAGCGAGCGGGCGGCCGCGGGACAAAGCCCTACGCTTTGTCTCTTTTTAGGTGGGTGGGCGGGTCCGCGTTCACCTCCGACTGAAGGATGGGACACGTGGGTTTCCTGGAAGCGTCTCTCCAAGCCGGGTTGGAGAGGGCTGAGGACAACACCCCCGACGGACGCAGCCCCTTCCTCGAAACCTTCCTCTTTAAACTCTTGGGGCTCTGGCGGGTCCACTCCGTGACTTTTGCAATACCAGAGCGCTGTTGTAGAGAGTAGTGTTGGGGTGGCGGGAGTGGGTAGGCTGGGGGCGGGTCTCAGGCTCCGGGGGCGGGGGATGATCCCGCGGCCCGCGAGGTGCGGGACTGCTGGTCGCGCACCAGGAATAATGAATGACAAAGGCTTTCTCCCGGGTCTCCCTCATTACCTCAGTGGAAAGCTTGATCTTCCGCGGTTGGGAGGGAAGGGCTCCTCGGGGCCACTCGCGGCCCAGGTGGGGAGAGACCACGGTGAGCAGCTAGTGCCTAATCAGCTGTACCAGGGCAGGGGGGCCCGCCCGTGCAGTCCCCGCAGCCGGCGTCTGGTACCAGATGCGCCCTGCAGTCCCCGAGGTGGCCCAATCGGCTGGTTCAACTGTGGTCACTTTTGGTTGAAAGTGAAGCCTGCTTGTCGCCACATGGCTCTCGTGGCAAGGTTTTGGAAGAACCGGAGCTGATTTTAATAGATTCTGTCAATGGTGAGAAAGCGAAACCCTCTTTTCACCAGCTGACAACCCCATTACCCTCTCGGCCCACAAAGTTAAGTCTTCACAGCGCTTCTTTCTGCCTGTTAGCTAACCCATCACAAATGTTTGTTGAAAACATTTTAATGAAATACGCATTTCATTAAATACATTTTAAGAAAATACACTTAAAAAATAAGAAGGCTGAATGCGAAATAACGTCGTGGGAAAAATGTGTGTTTTGGCATTGTGCTGGGTTAGTAACTCTGTGGAAAGGAGACCATCTCATTCATTCAAGCATTCATGATGGAAGCACTGGACCGGAGCTGGCAACAGCTTTGAATAGCTTGCTGGGAGTCTGCTCGGGGCTGAGCTAGGGACTCAAGAAGGGGGGTGGGGTGGGGTGGGATTTGCATAGTTATCCATGAAAGAAAGTGCTTGGGGGAGAGAAGGCTTTGAGGTTGCATGCTGAACTCATTTCTCTCAAATTGTAGAAAGTGAATACGTCTGGGTTTCCCACAGGGTGGAGAGAGAGCAGCTTGACTTAGTTTTATTGTTACAAGAAATTGAAAGTCCTAGACAGAGGAGATGCCCTGAATGTTTTCTGTGCCCCTCCAGGGGCTCAGCACTTGGCCTGGGCGGTTATGAATGGTGTTTGGAGAAAGTGGACCACATGGGGCTTTCCTGTTTTAAGATGCTGTGGGAAACCACCCACTGCTGGAGCCTTTGACCCTTTCATGCCGCCTTCCAGTCCCCACCCCATCAACTAACAAGCATCTTTCAGAGATTATTGATTTTTAAAAAATGATCTGTTCCCCATGTAGATAGTATGAATTAGTGAAATGGTATAATATGGTCATAATAAAATAATCCTGACCTGGATCATCTCAAAGGTAATTATCTGGTGCTTATATTATTTGAAAACAATCATTATCTAATAGCCTCTATCTAGATTATTGTCAGTCCTAAAACTATATACTTTCAGGGATCATTTCTATAGTTCGTTACTAGATTATTATTAGTCCTCTATCATTTCTTCAGTCTCTCCAGATTACCCTATGACTCACAGTATATGATTCAATGGTTAATTTCCTTCGAAGTGTAACAAATTTAAAGTAAATTATGTATAAATATAAGAGGTGGTGTGTTTCTAAAAACAATGTTATGTTAAATCCACAGCTCATAATTACATAGAATTATAGTTACTTCACAGGTTGGCTCACCAACTCTTCTGTTTTAAACTGTGCTTTTCCACCCTAAGTAACAAATAGATAATTCCAAGTATGCAGAAAATAATCTATTCCATGAATGAAAGAAAATTTACTTCATTCTCATAAATAACATAGTATTCACATTTAGCATGCATGTGCTTACTAGTAAGGTATGTAAGCCTGAATGGATTTCAAAGGTGCATTTTTCTTTTCTATAGTTGTATTCTCTAAGCAAGTTTCAATTAAAAATACTGATTTTAGCAGTTAGAAACAAAAATATGTGTAATAAAAATGTTACTGCCCACCTCCTACACCTCCTGGACTTTGGCCCACTCCTTTTTCCCTTACTCTTTCAGACATTAAATATAAAACCTGCATCTGTGGTTTATTTAGTGTGATCAAGAACTCACATGTGACAAGGATATGATATAAACATATACACTGTTCTGTAGTGTTTTGTGACCCTCTTGGAATTGCGCTGCTTTATAAGCCACTATCCTAAAATGTTTACATGACCACTTAGTTCAAGGTAATCATCCTTGAAACACCCTACTATTTTATAGTAATTATTAATAAAGTCCTATTGATATTGATTATCATCTACAGCAAGTTACCATGAGAAATTGACAAGGTAACTCTTGGTGCTTTAGGTCTTTTACTCTCTGGCCTTACTAACTGTAGGAAATTGGGCAAATTACTTAGCTTTCCTGTGATTTAATTTCTCTATCTGTAAAATGGGAGTAATGATGGTGCTTCCCTGGAAGAGGCTTCTAACTATGAAATGAAACAATGCAAGGAAAATGGTTAGAACAGTGCCTAGTACATGGTTAGCCCTCAATAAACATTAGCTGCAAGAATCATTACAGTATTAGTGTTTTACACAGAACTATCGGGGAGGTCCTCTTCCAAGCTATATCCTCTGGGATATATAATTGTTTATAAATTTGTAGTTTGAATTTGTAATCAAATAGCCTTAATCTCAAATACTAGACCTGTCATTTTGATGAGCTGTGTTTTTATATATCTGAATTCTTAACAAAAAATAGCCTTCCTGTTTATAAAATAGATGATATTAATGTGATTAAATAACTCATGAAAAACATTGTTACACTTTTGGGCATGTCCTGGTGCCACAGGCATGCAATCCACAATGGTGGCTCTCTCTCTTACTATTAGGCCTATCCTGTGTGCTCACAGCCCTGGCTACTCCTCCCTTTGTCATTGCTCATAAGTATTGGGTCATTAAGACTTGTTGATTTACCAACTGAAAATCTTTGCATTCTGTCTCCCATTTTCTGTTCCTACTGCTAACTAGTTGTTTGATTTTCCCATGAAATATTGTGATGGTTCTCATGCAAGGCCTCCTTCCTTCCCTCTGTCTTTCCCCAGTACTGCCTCCATTGTGATTTTTCTAGAGACACCACCCTATGTTGGACCAACACTTCCCAAACCCTTTACTTCATAGCATGCACACACAAAATGACTGGCATGGTTCACATTGAGGGTACACCAAGAAGACTAGAACCCCAGCTCACCTTTTGTCCCAAAGCTGAGGGGCACAATCTTGGGCACACCTGTTCCCATTCATCGTTTACGAGTGTTTCCCAGCACAGGGGTTATTAAGTGCAGGACAAGTCTCTCCTTTGGGTTCCTACACCCTGGAAAACCTTCCAGGTCCCTAGATGCTTTCTTGGTGACTCTACTTAGTGTTGCTGTTACACTGTTGTTCCCATGGTGGGATAAACAATGGGCTCACTACTCTGCCTCACTCACTGGCTTGGGCTTCTTGAGGGCAAGGACTGTTTTAGTTACATCTGTGTATTTATTGCTTTCAATCTCCCTGAAAGTTAACAGCCACCTATCTTTATTGAGCCAACTTGAAATTAATGTCTGTATTTATGAGTTAAGTAACTTAAAAATGTAGTTTTCAATAGGTAATCCATGGCCATGGTACAAAATTCAAAAGGCACCAAAGGTTGTCTTAACTTTGTCAACTTCTTTTGAGGCAACCACTACTCTTGTTTTCTTGAGTATTCTTTCATAGATATTTCTCCTTGTAAGTCTTAAAATGAGCTTCTTCACGAAACCTACTTTTCCCTAATAGTATAAGGGAGATACCAGTTATTTCCTGATTAAATACTGAATATTATTCCTCTCTCCATATTCTCTCAATGTACCTATTGCAGGATTGTAATACATCACTCACTGAATGTATGTACTTGTAAAATTCCCACCTTCCAGCTTGTCCATTTCAAGATGGTCTTTCACGGAAAGGTATTAAACCCATGCTTCCTAGAGCTTTTGGGATTGAAAAACTAGATCATTGATTGATTTCATGACATTATACTTCTTTTTGAAAAATTCTCACTTGAGGATATGCTTGTTGATTTTAGGTGGGGTAGGGGCATGGAAACATCAATGTGAGAGTGAAATATCTATCAGTTGTTTCCCATATCTACCCTGACTAGGAATGGAACCCACAACCTTTTGGTGATCAGGACGATGCTCCAACCAACTGAGCCATCTCACCAGGCCTACACTCCTAATAGCAGTAACAAGCTATTTTTACAAGAGTGCATTAATTTTTAAAACTACATTTTAGGAGATTTATGATATAGACGTCAAGTTTGAGAATAATTTTGTTAAAATTTTATGACAGTGTGTTATTTATTTTATCAATAAGTATGACTTATGAGTGAAACACTTATGGCAAACACAGAGAAATTTGACTTTTAAAAATAATTCCCACTGAATAAAGTTAAGCCTATATTTTGAATACAAAAGTTAACTGGAGACAACCACAGAGAACTCTTTTTAGTTACATTCCTCAGATATGTTTGGCTGAACAAGAGAACTTTAGTTTCCTATGAAAGATGTATGTAGTTTATTTATGTGTTTGCAAATAATTATTTTATTAGTTTTATTTATACAATACTAATATGTATCCATAGACAATTGAGTAAATGAATCCATTTCGAAATTAATGAGGAGAAAACAATCTTTAATAGAAGTAATTTAGTTAAGGTCATGAACTTGGATTCTGTTGGAACATGCCTGCCAGGGAGTTATTTCAGCATGAAACACTGCACTGTAGCTGGGTTCATTGCATTTTTCTGCCCTTTATATTGAGGGTGGCGGCAGTCCATGCCCAGAGTAACCTCTTAATAGCACTGAATCCTTCCACTTGGGTCTTTATTTTCTCAAGTCTGGATTAGGAGAGCTTTCTTTGGGTTAACCTGTTCCCAGTGATTTTGTATCTTGCCTGGGGGCAGGAGACAGACAATGGAGGCAGTGAGATTCCACATCAGCGTGGTGGGTAACATTCTTGCTTAGGTAAGCATTTATCCCAGAGTGTTAACCCAGAAACCCCAAGATAGAAATACAGAAGATTCTGATTTCAGTGTGTGTGTGTGCATTATTTTTTTCTTTTCTGAATCTACCATTTGAAGTTTGAATCTCTTCATTCCTGAGGTTATCTTTAGGTTTGATCTGTTAGCCCAGCAGGCAGTATGACTCAACTTCTTGTGCTGGACTACCTCCTGTGTTGTGAGTGGGAATGTCAAATTTAGGTAAGTCAGTATTGATAAACAGTGCCATCTTTTCCCATTCCCTAAAGAATTTCCTGTGTTATGTTCCATTGTTCCACCATGTCCTTCCAGAACCATGGGAAATTCTCTACAACAATAAAGAAGATGCTTAACTTTAGTAGATCATTTTTAGTTCATAGAGAATATTTAGAAAGAAAAAAAAACCTCACACCACAATGCTGATTATTATACACCACACAATTAAGTGTCTTCCAACCTTTTCGTAATGACAGAGTTTTACTGAGAAAAAAAGTGATTATCTGTTGCAGTCCCAGAACAGGAATTCTGTCCTGCACCAAGAACTCCCACCTTATTTCTCCTAGTTTGTGATATTCTTTTGGTTCCCATGGCTTCATCTTCCTTTTCTTTCTCTTTTTCTTCTTTGTACTTCCTTGTCCAAATTGTCCCTCTGAGTTTTTGTTTCTTCCTTTAAAGAACACTTTGATTTATTTTTGGTTTTCTCTATTACCACTGCAAATAACCACCAGCTGTCTAAATTACTGTTATCAGCCACTTTAAATAATGCTGCATTCTCTCCTTTAATCCAGTCCCACACAGCAGTTAAGCTGATGCTGCTGAAGCACTGCTTTCATAATGCACCCCTACCCTCTGTTTCATCAGGTTCCTACTCCTGCCCACAGACCACCAGCTTCTGCAGTCCCTCCAAATTCACTTTCTATCTTGAACATCTTTTTGCTCCCTAACTGCAGGGATGATATTGACTTTCAGCTGCATGATTTGCACACATTACTGCCTCTCCTGACTTGCATCTCCATGACCACCCATGCACAGCTAGCAACTTAGTGCCCTAGGATGACAGCCTTGGTATTTTGGTATTTATCAACTGTCCTGTTTCTGAATTTGTGCTGTATTTTGTAAGTCAGAGTTCCCACCTAGCCAGAGTCCTCTTTTAAATGGCTTACCCTGAATGTTGTCAGTGAAAGCGAAGAAGAAGGGGCATTTTTCCTTCAAAGATCAAAACCTTAACTCCAGCATATTTTTTTCAATACACAAATCACTTGAGGGCACAGGGTACTAGTTTTAAGACCTGAGCCACTGGCCATGGCAGGGCAGCGACACCCACTAATGTTCCCAAGGTAGGGCTGCTTTAACAACCTGAACCCTTCATCTAGTCTCTGAATTGCAAGACCAGCCAGCCCGAGTCCGGCCCCCTCTGGACATGAGGTCCTTCAGCCTCCCAGATTTTATAACATCCAAGGGATTATCACTAGGCGGGTCTAGGTGGGATCTGGAAACTATTTCAAAAAATCGTATCCAGATTTTGGTATCTGGAAACACAGGACTTTTCCAATTTGTCTTCAAGCAGACCCTTTGGGTTTCTAGTTTAAATAGTTATTTCCAGAATTATCTCTGCTGCTTGGCTTACTTTCTGTTCTGTGGCTGTATCCTGTGGTGGGCTAACACTTGCTTCTCACCCATCTGAATTCCCACTGCCTATATTTTCAGCCCCTTTATTCTGAATCTCAAATTCAACATTTATTTGTTTATTTATTTATTAAAATTGAGGTATAGTTGACATATCACATGAAACATACTAGTTTCAGGTACACAACATTATGATTAGATATATGTATATATTGGGAAATGATCACCACAATAAGTCTAATTAACATTCATCAGCACATAATTAACAATTATTTTTTCTTGCAATGAGGACTTTTATTATTTACTTTCTTAGCAACTTTTGCATATGCAAACTGGAAGTTTGTACCATTTTTGTATCTTCCAAACACTACCTTTGTGTATAAATTCTAGTTTTCTCAACTCTTTTCAACTTCTTTCTGGCTTTGTCAACATACTTTTGTTCATTCTAAAAGTTTGGGGTCAGGAGAGTTTAAGATATTTACTAAGATGTGAAATGTCTTTGGAAGCTTCAAGTACTTTTCCTTAAGGAGTTGGCATCTTAAGTTGTTTATACCTTCTTGAGGTAAGAAATCTTTTTTTGTGGGATTGTCAATTCTGTTTAATTTTTAAAATTTTTCCTGTGTCTTCTCATTCATGCATGCACAGGACAAATATTGATTGGGACCCTGAGTCTGGGATGTGCAACGGTTACAATGGTTATTGTGTCTTGAGGACTCCATTCTCAGCTGATATCCTTACTATGATTACAAAGCAGTTGTTGGCATTCTTGGAGGACTTGCTTCTGAACTTCACAGAACTGAAAGTGCATACATTGAAGAAAAAAAAAAGTTCTCCATAAGACATAATAGTCAAAAAAGGAATGGAGAGATTAAAGTCACTGTGGGGGAAGTTGCTATCTGCATTTTGCTTGCTTGTAGTCATGTAGGTCCATGTTAAAATGAGCACACCAAGTCATGGGGCAGGGAAAGGTGGGAGGAGGTACAGGGAGGTGTGCAGCACTAGCTGGAGTTGTAGAAATAGCTTGTATGCCAAGGACCCTGTTAAGTGATGTCTGTTTCCTTGGGCTCTCTTTCTTTCATGGGGAACACAGAGCTAACCTGTGTAGCTAGCTTTTCTGTGTGCTCTGGGAGAGCAGGCACAGTTAATATAAAAGTTCTGGTGAAAAAAAAAAGGACCACTCTGGTGAGTGAGATTGATAATGAGGGAAGCCAAATATATGTGCGAAGTAGTATATAAGAAATCTCTGTACGTTTCTCTGAATTTTATTGTAAACCTGAAATTGCTCTAAAATAAAGTCTTTAAGATAAAAAAAAAAAAGTTCTCTCGCTAGGCTGCACATTAGAGTTTAATAGCATCAATGCTCAAGTCGTACTCCAGGGATTATAATTTATATGGTCTGGGTGGGGTTTAGTTATTTGCATTTTAGAAATTCTCCCTGGGTGATTCCACTTTGCAGCTTGGCCTGAGAGCCACCAAGTTAACACCATAAACTTTGCTGTGCCAGAGAATGCAAGTATACCACAGTACAGGCATGGGAATTGGATACAGCACCTGGTAGTAGTGACCCCAACTTGTCCATGGGGTACAGATCATGGTATTAATCCCATTGTGCCTGCCACTGGCTGCAGGCTAATGCTTTGTACATACAAGTGCCCCACCTTCCTCATTCATTATTTTTTTCTATTCTGACTGCTCTGTTGCCTAGTTCACACTATTCCAACCACCCTGTGAAGTGCGAATGATAATACACACCCAAAGTTGTGAGAGATCCCTGCACTGAGAACCTGTGTCATTGAAATTGC
Source organism: Noctilio leporinus (assembly GCA_004026585.1). NCBI lineage: Eukaryota > Metazoa > Chordata > Mammalia > Chiroptera > Noctilionidae > Noctilio > Noctilio leporinus. Next base: position 39,733 of record PVIW01007645.1, read on the forward strand.
TCAGAGAGGCCCTTGCTGGTAGCACAGTGGGTAAGGCACCAGCCTGCGAACCCAAAAGTCACTGGTTCGATTCCCCAGCCAGGGCACATAACCAGGTCGCAAGCCATGTCTCCAGCCAGGTCCATAGCTGGAGGCAGGTGAAAGGCAACCATACGTTGATGTTTCTCTCCCTCTCTGCCTCTCTCCTCTTCTCTCTCTCTGGAAATAATAAATAAAATCTTTAAAAAGAAAGAAAGAAATTGCTCAGAAAAAGTCAGTTCCTTCTTTTTGACCAAGGAGCCCCTCATCAAGTGTTTGTCATGGTAAGTGTTCAGTAGATGTTTATTAATTGTTGAGCTCCCATGTAAATGAACAGTGTTAATCTTTTCTTACTTGGTATTTTTTGAAGGCCCTTCGTTCTTTTAAAAGTACTCTTGATCAAATATAGCATTTAGAGTTCCTCATATTTTGGGATAAGGTATGGTCTTGCAGGTTTGAGTGGTTGGTTGATTGGATTATTTTTCATTCTTTAATTCATACAAAATTGATTAACTGTTCCAAATGCAGGCCTTATTTATTTGTGCAGTGTCCCTCCTTCCCAGCTCCTCTGAGGCATCTTTTCCTCCATGAGTTTCTGGGCTACCTCCTTCTCTCCTGATTAATCAGCACTGGGCATTTCAAAGCCTTGTGGTCCTTAGTCATTTTCTGCTCCTCTCTTTCTCTAATCTTGCCTTTACTTGCACTAATATTTCCTGGCTTCCTTCAGAAGTGCTCCCCCCACCCCCCACTGTTTGGCTTATTAGGCTAACTCCAGACTAACAGAGTCAGAGTCTGGACCCCATCTGCTGGGGTGGAGCAGGGATTGCTGGAAGTGCCAGCCCATCTGCAGGTTTTGAGATGAAGTCTGATATGGCCAATGATGCAGTTTCCTGAGGGTCCCGAAAGCCACTGGCATCTAAAGTTCTCCATGAGTTAATGGACTGTGAAGTTGCCATCCCATCTCTATTGAATTATTTCAATGGTTTCCACTTTCTTCTGAGCAGGACTTACAAGGTGCTCTGGGCCTTTCCACAGCTTCGTCACCCACCGCTAATCCTATTTTGGCCATTTTGAAATATTGGTGATTCCCCAAGTGTGACATGGGACTCATATCTGTTAGCCTTGAGCACATGTCCTAGTATTCACCAGTGGCCCTCTGACTTATTAGGGTGCCCCCAGCCACAGGCTTTCCTCCTGCTTGTGGTCAGAGCATTTTGTCTATACATCTTGTTAAGCACATCATTGTGTAACTGTTAACTTGTCTGTTTCTCCTAAGGGCAGAGATTTTTGTTCCTATCTCTAATATCTAGCACAGTGCTTGACATTTAGTGTTGACTCTGTAAATATTAGTTGGGTGAATGGATGAAAGTCCCAATGCAGACAACAACAGAGGCTAGAAGACGATTCAGTGGCCATTATTTTGAGATCCAGAGAGGCAGACATTTGGGATTAGAGAAGCCAGTAAGTGAAGCATTAGTCTGGGAACAGTGGGCAGGAAAAGGACAGGGCATCAGCTATAGAAGTCTAGGAGACCTTAATGGGACACCCAGATAGTATTCAAGGACAGGGAACAAGGAACAATACAGGTAATCAAACTACAGCAGAGGGTGGACAAATATTTTTGGGACCAAGTCCTTAGCTCGCATTCCAAACTGCAACACAGTGATCATGGACAGCCTAGCAGAGGAAAGAATCTGTGCTCGCAGACAAGGTCCAAGTATGGAGGGAGAAGAGTCACAGAATCTTGTAATCAGGAGGGGCTTATGGCTTGAAGAGATTATTAATTTGTTTTCTCTCCATCTATCAGATCGGTGGAGAGAAAAATGGATTATATTTTGTAATTAAAATATTGACTGATGCTGAATATTTAACATAGGCTTGAAAGTCATATTATATTTAACAAAATCTTTCTAGATTTGGAGCCACTAAACTTCTAGGCATCTCAAGCCAGCAAGTAATTAACTCATATTCAACAATTATGTGAGTTTCCAACTTTGTTAAGTTTCTAGAATATCCTATACACACTGGTGATTAGTGGTCCTTGCACCCTAGTGCCTATAGTCAAGTAAGCTTGAAAAGTGCCCAAAGAATTCTCCTACGTATGTTTGTCAGTTTAGATCTGGGAGATATTTTTGTTTCTGAGTGTCTCATACCCCAATATAACTCCACTTCCAGCTATAGAATAACTCATCGTCACAGAAAGAGAAATCTGATTCAGCACTACATTTTTGTGGCATGGAGTTTTCTTCTATTTTAAGATTTTTAAAATTGTTATTCTATTACAGTTGTCCCAGGTGTTCCCCTTTTTCCCTCCTCCACCAAGCTCACCCCTTTACTTGCACTTATTTTTCCCACAATCAATTCCCAAACTCTTGTCCATGTCCATGGGTCATCCATACCTGCTCCTTAACTAGTCCCTTCACTTTCTTTCCACCATTATTATTCCCTTTACCTCTTTCTTCCTTCCCTTTGGTCACTGTCAATTTAAAACATGTGACTTTAGACTATTCCACTGTGCATGATTTCAGACGTGGCCATTTTCTTACTACCTCTTATATTTTCATACAGAGTTTGTTTGTTTTTTATTTGTTTGTTTATTTTTAATGAACTTTACCTGCTTGCCTTTGGAGGACTTTGTTTAAATGGGAGAATAGCCATTCTCCTCTGGACATTCTGGACTAAGGAACAGAACAAAGACGTACAGAGTTTATGTCATAGATGGATTTTTGTTTGATAAAAAACACTACTGAAGGAACCTATTCTTGTCAGAAATAGGAGCATAACATCTTATGTCTTTAGTGGTTTCCAACTTTGTCAGTTTAGTTTTAATTGTTATCATCAAATAAATTAAGATGTGCCTCATTTTAGGTGGTCAAAATTTTCATAAAAATTTTTGCATCAAACAGTTGAATGTAAATGAAGTAATTTAAAATTCAACTTTAAAATAATTCCAAAATGAAAGAATGAGGTAGTAAAGAAAGTAACATCCCTTTGATTTCTGTTATCAACCGATCTAAGCATAGCTTGAACCAAACACCAGCTTATGTATTATATGTTATTAATGTATCTTAATTAGCAATCCAGTGCAAAGCCATATTCTATACATTTTTTCCCTATAAATTTGGTAGCATTGAAGTTTTTCTGTCCTTTTGAGTGTGAAGACTTAGACTTCTCCCTTGACTCACGGTCAGGCAATCAGCAACCCGCCTAAACCACTGTTCGGATAGCGGACAATTCAAGGCCAGGCAGCATCACCATCCTTCAGAACACACACAGGCTATATATAGGCTGCATAATTTTGGACCCTGTGAATATAAGTGTGAGGAGAATCTCCAAGAGGTTTTAACAATTTTATTAGGGTAAATTTTACCCTAATAAAACTGTAAAGTTCTATCAATTAGAAGTGAGCAGTTCGATGATTGTTTAATAAATGTAGAGTGTTGTACAGTCATTGCCACAACCTGGTGTGGAAGATTTCCAGATTTCAAGTGTACCCTCAGTCCCATTTCCCATGCCCACCACAGCCCCAAGCAGTCATTAGCTTTCTGAACTTATAGATTTACTTCTTCTGGAAATTTTATGTATATGGGCTCTTATACTATGTAGCCTTTTGTTTCTATCTTCTTTCACTTAACATGGTATTTTCTAGGATCGTCTATATTGTAGCATGCATCTGTAGTCTCTGTAGTCTGTTCCACTTTATTGCTGAATAGTATTTCATTGTGCAGATACATCACATTTTGTTAATCCAGTGCTGGATGATGGACATTATGATTGTTAACATTTAGGGCTATTAGAGTAATGCTATGAGCACTGAGCATTCACATACAAGTTTTTGTGTAGATATATTTTCATTTCTCCTGAGTGAAATTTCTAGGAATGGAATATGAATTATATGGTAAATTTATATTACTTTAAAAAAAAGAGTATCAAATTGTTTTCCAGAGTGACTGCACCACTTTACAATGTAAAATGTAACAATGTCTGAAGAGTCCAATTTCTCCAAATCCTTAACAACACTACAGATTGTCTCTTTCTGATTATAGACATTTTAGTGACTGTAAAGTAGTTATTCATTAGTTATTCATATATCCTCTTTAGTGAAAAATTTAAGTGCTTTATTCAATTTTTATTCCTTTTTCTTTTGTCTTTGATTATTGCATTTAAGAGTTCATCATATGGCTCTGTTTAGTAGCTCAGTTGGTTAGAGCATCATCCCACTATGCCAAGGTTGTGGATTTGACCTCCAGTCAGGGTACACACAAGAAACAATGAATGAATACATAAATAATTGGAACAAGCAATAGATATTTGTTTTCTTATACCAAAAGTAAAAAAAAAAAAAAAATAAAATTTTTTTAAAGTTCTGAATACAAATTCTTTATCTGAAATAGGACTTGAAAAAATTTTTTATCAGTCTATGGTGTGTTTTTTATTTTCTTTTTTTTATTAATAATTTTTAAAAATTGTTGTTGTATTACATCCATCGCCTTTTTGCTCCCCTCCATCCCCTTCCCCACCCACCCAACCCCTCCAAAGTCAGTCCCACCTGTTGTAATTTTCTTAATGGTGTGCTTGGTGTACCAGACATTTTTTGATTGTCCATTTTATGAATTTTTTATTTTATGAATTTTGGTGTCATGTTTAAGAATTAATTGCTTAACCTAAGATCACAAAACTTTTCACCTAAACTTTCTTCTAGAAGTTTTATTGTTTAACTTTTGCATTTAGGTCTGTGATTCATTTTGACTTTACCTCATGAATGGTAACTTCATTTACAGAAAAGACAAAATTATTTTGGCATTTTGCCAAAAGTCAATTGGCCATAAATGTAACTATATTTCTGGATTCTCTATTTTGTTCCATTTATCCATATGTCGGCTCTAATGTTACTATCCGACTGTCTGGATTCCTTTGGCTTTTTAAATGAGTTTTGAAATAAGCAGTATAAGCCATTCAATTTCTTTTTCTTTTTCTAAATTGATTTGACAGTTCTAGGTCCTTTGCATTTCCATTAGTAGCAGCTTGTCAGTTTCTACAAAAAATGCGAGGTGAGATTTTGATAGGAATTATATTGAATCTATAAATTAGTTTGGGGAGAATTGCTGTCTAACAATGTTGAATGTTCCTATCTATGAATAAGAGTAATCTTTTCACATTCTTTAATTTCAGAAATGATTTGTAGTTTTCAGTGTATTGGGTCTTGAATTTCTTTTGTTTAATTATTTTTTTCAGTGTTTTTTCCTCAGTAAAAAAGCCAGGGGTGTAAGAAGAACAGATCTGGCATTTTGTTGGTACTCCTGTTTCTGGGGTCTACCTGGGAAGGATGGGTGCCAGCAGGCCATAGCTTGCCCTTGCTGGGATCTCAACCTCAGAAGCATTCCCCATTTATTTTCTACTGAATTTATAACTTTTATGACAACATCCCTGGGCCACTGGGCATGTGCTTATACTCTCTGCTCCAAATCAAGTCAGCTTTTAGGCTGTAGCCATGTAGCTCAGTTGGTCAGAGCATTATCCCTATACACCAAGATTGCATAAATACGTGGAGCAAGAAACCATTTCTTTCTCTCCTTCTCTCTCTTTCCCCCTCTGCCCCACTCTCTCTCCCTTTCCTTCCCTCCTTCCATTGCTCTCTAAAATTAATAAATAAAAAGTCAACTTTTGGGTCTTTAGTAGAGAAACCGTTGGTTTCATGCTTGCCCTGTCCTGGTGATCTATGCTGATGAGCCCAGTTACCATGGATGGGACAGCCCCAGAAAGAGGGTTGGTGTCTTCTACTGGTCCAACCTGAAACTCTGGCAGCTTTTCATAAAGAAGAGTTTGCTAGTTTTTTGTGAGTCTTTACTTGATTTCAGAATCCTGAAATGGTTGTTTTTGAAAAATTTTGTCCAGTTATGTAATTGTTATTTTGGGGGAGGTGTTTCAACTCTGCTATGGCCAAGAAGTCCCTTATATAAATTAAAATATTTATATAGATATTTATATAGCCATATAATTTATATAGAAATCTTGACTACCGTGAATTTATCTAATGAGACTCTACTTCTCTTATTCATCATGCCATTAACAACCCATCAATTTTAGTAATAACCCATTTGTGATATTTCCTTTGTTAATTATTATGAGCTAGCATTAATGGAGACAGATAACAGAACACTATTGTGGGCACCCCTGGAATACTGGCAGACATCCTGATCAGAACATCACCTGACTCCCCTGGAAGGTCCACCACCCATTTTAATGCTAGTTGCTTATGGGCAGTTTAACATAAGGTGGGTGGGCACACACATACGTGATACCACATCCCTATACTGAACTATCTTAATTTCATTTCCTGTACTAGTTACTGTTTACGTTTAAATAAATGAATGGCCACCTTGAATCAACCTCAGTTTGATTACCTTTCAGCACACTGTAGTGAAGAACTCTGGGATTTTCAGTCCCCACTTTCAAAGAAATGCTGTATCAGCAGTTCAGGAGTGTAAACAGAAGTTGGAAGGACTGACCTTCTCCTATATGCAAATTAGGCCCTCAAGCTTACCAACTTGTTCAAGGTAAAAACCTGCATCTGGAGAAAACAGCAGGTAAAAGTCTGTGCTAAGTGCTAACTGGGAACGAAGAACAGGGATAATGTAAATATGGAAAGTGTGACTTAGAACTTAAACTGAAAAACCTCTCTGTTCATCACCATATCAGCTAAAGATTTGTGGTTTGCTCAAAATGACAAACCCATGAGTGAATTCTAGTGAAGTGTACAGTAAAGGATGGCCATTTTGTTTCTGGTGGTTTGTTTGTTCTCAAAGAAAATGTGTAGCAGAAGATGTATATAAATGTAGTTTATTCGAAAGTAATCTATTGGCCTAGGTTCCAAGTTCTTCATCACTAATGTGTGAAAATAAAGTACATTTTCTTTTTTTTTTCAAAGATTTTATTTATTATTTTTCAGAGAGAGAGGAAGGAAGAGAGGCAGAGAGGGAGAGGAACATCAATGTATGGCTGTCTTTCACCTGCCTCCAGCCACAGATCTGGCTGGAAACCTGGTTTGCAACCTGGTTATGTTGCCCTGGCTGGGATTTGAACCAGCGACCTTTGGGTTCGCAGGCTAGCACCTTATCCACTGTGCCACCAGCCAGCGCTAAAGTACATTTTCTCTGCCTATATGTTAATAAAAAATACTATAGGGAATAACTTAAAAATAAAAGGGATATAAGATTAAAATTTTATTTTAAGGGGAGAGAGGGTGTGAAGGACGCTGCTGTGGTGAAAAGTTGCATGTCCTTGACCTTCTTCATCTTTCTTTAGCTGTTTTATTCATCAGGATGGGGAGACAGCTCCACCTTCTATGCATGGCCCTACTTTGCCCTCAGAGGCTCTCTTGAAAACTCTTTCCTCTCCATCTGTTACCTAGATCTAGACCATTTCCTGGAAACTCATATTCAAGATCTTGAGGCAGCCAGGGAACAGATCCTGCTGTTCCCTCTGACCTACCTCTTTCCACCTTGTGCAAAGCCCTCCCTGCAGGCCTTCTGTGAATAGACCCCTGGAGGCCACCTGATTTTCTGCCACATCAGACTGGTAGGAATACTAGTAACTAGCATGATTTGAGCTTAAAGGGATAGCCTTCTGTCAGAAATTAGATAGTACTATGTAAATGTCCTCCTTTTAACATTTTAATATGATTTCTTGTCTTCAAAAGCATATTTTCAAGATGAATTAACCAGGCCAGTGGCAGCTGCATTTGAGTGGAACAGGGCTGAAAAATCAATCCACTGATTTGTTTTAATAGATTTCCCTGTTGGATGCTCATGTTGTTTGTGCCTTTAGTTTTGGAGCCCTTGAAGGTTATTTGCTCTTTACAGTAAGCCAAAAACCTTTGTCTTAACTGAAGCACTGAATTCCCTCTAAAAATAGCCATTAAAAGTCTATAAAAATTGAATGCAGGATGGAAAGTCTGGAGTTCTGGTTAAATAATGACAGAAAACTGTTGGAGGAAGCATAATCTCATTAATCAGTCTTTTGATTTATGCCAAGGTTTGGCTGAATTGGCCAACTCCAGAGTGTTAGAACTAGAAAAAAACCACAAGAGATCATTTCATCTTTTTAACTCAAAGCAACCACCCCAGGAAGATACCTAGCCATGAAGCATCTCAGCCACCCCCAAACCTGCAGAATGAGAATCTAAATTTTAATGAGATCTCCAGGTGATTTGTATATATAAACTTTGAGTTTTCCCAACTTCCTCTTTGCAAGCTTGAGCACAGAATGATATTTGAATATTTTGTTCATAGTTTAGTCACAGCTATTAAATTTGTGGCGACTAAGGGTCTTCTTCCTAACTCTAAGAGTGTGGCATTATTAATTCAACCTTGGATCATTGTTAACATTTTTCATTAACACTGTTCTTCTGTTGTGTATTTCTGTCACCAGGAACTGTAATATCTTTTGCACCTTTCCCAAGACTATGCTGTGCTTGTGGGGACTTGGGGAGGGGACAGTAGAAGGTTCTGCATTTATCTTTATTAAAATCATGCTGGTTTTATTTTGGCCACTCTTGACATTCCACTAATTCCACAATCCAGTGTACTTACTAACTTCTCACATATATGATGCCTTATGTCATTATCTAAATTAGAATTAATAATATTAAAGAAGCAAGTGTTGAGTACATGGGATAAGAAACCCAAGTGTCTGCCCTGAACCCAATATAGCTTATGTTGCTTATCTTGTTTTTGGAGATGCTTTTCTTTGGAAAGTACACTTCTTTCCACTTTCCTCATGAGAATGCACCTGTTTGGTGAATTAGCTGCCTTCTGCTTTCTAAGGAAATCAGTTTAGGTGGAGACCTGAAGGATAACTAGCAGAGACTGAGAAGCTGTGTGACAGAGGGTAAACCTAGGAGCCTATTGTGTAATAGAGGTCAAAAGAAGCCAGTGTTTAAGAAAGAACAAAAGGTCATTTTTTGACAAAAGCTACTGTGAAGTCAAGTAAACTGAAGGTAAACTGCATGTGGGGTTTGACCAAACAGAAGTTAATAGAGACTTTGCACAGGGCATTTTTAGTGAGTTAAAGGAACAGAATTCCAAATAAAGTTGAGTGAAGAGCAAATATGAGGCAAGGAACTAGAGACAGTGAACATAATACTTATGTATGTCTATAACATAGTAAGAGCTTTTTAAAAACATAGAAAACTATTACATTAAATGTATCTATTAAGAGGCAACCCAATTCAAAAAGCAAACAAACAAGGATACTGGAGCTGAGAAAATACACTATTATTTACCTCAGTGAGAATCATACCAATATAATTTAACTCTGTAGTTTTAATTGGAGTGTTTATTTGTTGGTCTCTAAGGTGAAAGATACCTTAAATGATTTCTTTTTTTTTTTTTAAAGATTTTATTTATTATTTTTAGAGAGAGGGGAAGGGAGAGAGGTAGAGAGGGAAAGAAGCATCAATGTATGGTTGCCTTTCACTTGCCTCCAGCTACAGACCTGGTTAGAGACCTGGCTCTGAATGGAACCAGCAACGTTTGGGTTCACAGGCTATCACCTTATCCACTGTGCCACCAGCCAGGGCCTTAAATGATTTCCTTGTTTGTAAAATGTCTTTAGATATGCAGTGGGATAAAAGGAGCCATAATGGGTGTATCCAGCCACCTTGGGGTCATGGTACTGGTGTTCAGTTAGAGTTGGTAACGCCATCTCCATTATCAAATTATTTCATTAGAAGTGTGTGGACACTTGTGAGGACAGTCCTCTATTGAAGTTAGAGCAAATTTGAAGAGCTAGAGCAAAATGAAAATGTGGGGCCCCTTGTTTAAATTATTAAAAATTTTAAGACAGATTCAGCAGAGCATTAAACTAAGGGCGAATGTACTGGTCACACACCCATGAAACAACCATGGACATAGTCCCAAGTGAGGATGCCAGAGTTTTAAAGAATAAGCAAGTGAAATTTATACAACAGAGGATAGAACTGCAGAGGAAATAGGAGGAAACGACTAAGACCTTGAAGGAATTGTAGAAAAGTTGATGGTTTTCAGAAGCATTTGGAATAAGAAAACATTGAATTAATTAATGTGTTTGGGTATTTTAAAATGATGTAAACAGTACAACTTTGGCCAGGTTGTTCAGTTGGTTAGAGTATCGTCCTGTACACCAAAAGTTGTGGATTCAGTTCAGGTCAGGGTATGTGCCTCAGTGCAGATTTGATCCCTGGTCAGGGTGCATATGGGACACAATGGATAGATGTTTCTCTCTCGCTCTTCCCATACCCCTTTCCTCTCTAAAAGTCAATAATAAGAAATATCCTTGGGTGACGATTATAGAAATTATATAAAGAGTACAAATGTTGTAAATGATAAAACATCATGAAACTTTATTTTAATTCAACAGGACTGGTTGATACTCACTTTAAGTCTATCCTTGCTTTTTGACTTTCCTTTAAGGGGCATAGTGGAGTTCACCCTGTAAGGATTTGAAAGGAGTGAGGAGGGGCGGTGCCTTTCTCAGGTAATGAGAAGGATATAAAATTTAAATATACATGCCCGCCTGCGAACCCAAAGGTTGCTGGTTCAATTCCCCAGCCAGGGCATATAACCAGATTGCAAGCCAGATCTCCAGTTAGGTTTGGAGCATGGCTGGAGGCAGGTGAAAGGCAACCATGCATTAATGTTTCTTTTCTTCTCTGCGCCTCTCCCTTCCTCTCTCTGGAAATAATAAGTGAAATCTTTTTTATTTTATTTTATTTATTATTTTTAGAGAGAGGGGTATGGAGAGAGGCAAAGAGGGAGAGAAACATCAGTGTATGGTTGTCTTTCACCTGCCTCTAGGTATGGACCTGGCTGGAGACCTGGCTTGTAACCTGGTTATGTGCCTGGCTGGGGAATCGAACCAGTGGCTTTTGGGTTTATAGGCCAATACCTTATCCACTGTGCCACCAGCCAGGGCTATAATAAATAAAATCTTTAAAATATTTATTTAAACATACATGTGAGGTACTTTTGTGGTTTTTATATGTCCAATTAAGATTTGGGTCAGTCATTGCCCTTGAATAACAATCTAAATTTTTTGGCTTCAAAAGAGCAAAATACTTCATGGTGAATGAATTTTATTTTTCTAGACTGAATTAAAAACTGCAGTATCATGGAATATAAGTATTAAACAAGCTTTTGTGGGAGGAGTGGGTGAACCCTGATAAGAACTATTTTTTACAGACAATATTTGTGCCTTGTTTGCTCATAGCCTTATTTATCTTAACAGAGAAAACCTGTTTTTGTCAAGGACACCTTGAGCCCATTGCTATGGAAATGGAACTAGAGCAAAATCCTGCTAAGGTCTTTCACTCACTACTCCCTTTGGTTTTTCTGAGATTAACCTTCTCTTCATTTTCACATGTGAGAAAAAAAAATCAACCCTGTTAAGGGCCAAATCTTAGGAATTTGGATTTGACTTTTTCCTCGCTGTTTGTGTTTCTTTCTCTCCTCTCTCCCCACCCCTTTTTCTCACTGTGCTGGAAAGGGCCTTGGCACCTCTAGAAAACTTTTCTTTTACTAACAGCCATCCATGATTAAATTGGTTTAGTCCAAAAACACAGCATTTGCTTTTAAGGGGAGGCGGAGGGAGGGCGTGAGAGGGCAGTCACTCTTTTGTTAGTAATTTCATCAAGTGGAAAGGGCTCTACCTCTTCAAGAGACTCAAGTCACCCTCATTTATAACCCTCCCAGGTGCTTGGTTTTCCTTTATTTGAGAAATAAAAAAACTAACAAGTACCATCCAGATAACTCTCACTGGAAATTAAAAGCCTTGTTTGTTTCACAGTAAATAAGCAAGATATCTATGTATTTCAACACTGGCTCTGATGTTTTATTATTTAAACATCTAAGAATACTGGTATTTGATACACAAAACAAGTTCACTTCATAGTGATTAAAATGGTTTTTAATTTGAGTAACAGAAAACAATTTCTTTAAATGGTGTTCTATTATGATGAAGTATTTGGCTTATGTTTCTCGAAGGAAAGGGGCGGAGGAGGACAGAACTGCTTGCTATTTTTAAGAAGTTTCTATCAACTGCTGATTAATCAGAAGTAAAAGTGACATAGGTATTCTGGGGATCCAGGAGCCCAAAGATTGGCTACATATTGTGGGTTCTTGGCTTTGAAAAAGAAGTGATTCTAAGACTGCCATCATACAGTTTAGAATGAAAGAGGATGTATTAGTGAAGCAGTGAGACAAAGAGTGGGCCATTCCACAGACATAGCAGCCCTTGTTTTGTGATTTACTTTTTCTATTGAAATTATTTACTGGAGGAGGAACACATTCAATAAGGGGAAGGAATATTCAGGATCTTTCTGGGAAAGGAATGATGACTTCCCAAAGAACCATGTTGGCAGTTTTGTGTCCTGTGGGCTTCCTGGTTCCGTCATGATGTCGTTTAGTATGCTAATATAATACAATGTGCCTAAAATGAGGCAAGGGGTTACCACAAGGTGAAATTAGTCACCATGTTGGATCAAGCTGGCCTTCTGCAGTTTCTAAGCCATAAATCTGTTGGGGGTTCATCTTACTATCTCCTTGAAAGTACCTGTAGCACTTTATTGGTCACAACCACTTTGCCACTTACCCTATCTCAAAAGTAGGAAAACAGTTTCATTTATGCTTATATTTTAAATACACTTACTTCACAATATACAGGTATATCTGTATTATTTTCTGGAAAAGAAATGTGAGTTAAAACAAATTTCGTCACAGCTTGTTATTAGACTTTCAAACATGTTTCATGGGTTGGAGATGTGCTAGTATAAGTAATTTCAATCTAAACCTTCCTCTGTCTGTACCCCTTTCACTTTTTGTATGTGTCCCTAAAAATATGCTCAACTGCCAGATGTAAGAAATCAAATGATAACTTACGCTTCGTAAGGGTAATTGTATTTGCTTAGAGAGAGGATTTAAAGTCTCATTTTTCACTTAGTCCTGTTGAGCTGGGTGCAACTGCTGCTCTAGGACCTCCTGGTCAGATCACTTCAGACTGCACCTGAGCAAGATAATAACTCTTGGCCTGGCCTGAGTTCCTCTCAATCACCTTCACAATCTACCTATACCCAAAGGCCAGGAGCTTCCTGGAACTATGTTCCTGGAAGAGGTTGGGAAGAGAAACTAACACCTGTACCATTAGTATCACAGTCACTACACCTTAACTGAAGCACCTTCCCTACCAGCATTCTTTTTATTTATTTTTTATTTTAAAAGATTTTATTCATTACCTTTAGAGAGAGGGGCAGGGAGAGAGGCAGAGAGGGAGAGAAACACATCAATGTATGGTTGCCTTTCACCTGCCTCCAGCCACAGATCTGGCTGGAGACCTGGCTTGCATTATGGCTATGTCTCCTGGCTGGGGAATCAAACCAGTGACCTTTGGGTTCTCAGGCCATCGCCTTATCCACTGAGCCACCAGCCAGGGCACCTACCAGCATTCTTGATCTTTTTTTTGTTTTTTTAATATTTTATTTATTTTTGGAGATGGGAGAAGGGAGGGAGAAAGGAGATAAACATCAATGTATGGTTGCTTCTCACTTACCCCAATGGGGGCCTGACTGGCAACCCAGTCATGTGCCAAGACTGGGAGTCCAACCTGCATCTTTTTGGTTAATAGGCTAGCACTCAATTCACTGAACCACACCAGCCAGGAGCCAGGAGCCTTCTTGATCTTTTGATGCCCTTTGGCAAAGCTCACAAACTTATTCTCAGCATGTTTTAAAATAAATAACAATATGTTACAAAATATATTAAAATAGAGTGCTACCCCTGCAGGCTAGCTCCTTGTTATTTTTGAGGTAATTTTTTAAAAGTTACCTCCCCAGAGATGCCTTCCCTTGTCAACTTATAGGACAATGTAATAAGATTATAAACCCTGGCCAGTGTGGCTCAGTTGGTTGGAATGTTAGCTCATAACCAAAAGATTGCGGGTTCAATTCCCAGTCAGCCATATCTAGATTGTAAGTTTGATCCCTGGCCCGGGTGCATACAACCCCTGGTCCTAATGCATATAAGATGCAACCAATTGTTTCTCTCTCTCTTTTCTTCTCTCTAAAATCAATGAAAAAAGTCCTTAGGTAAGGGGGAAAAAAATTGTGATTTAGAAATGTGCATGTAACTTACAGGAATTCAACTACATACTGTATACAATATTACAAAGACATCTACAGAAAGAGTGATATGAGAAAAAAAGAGGTCTGAAAGGAAGATGGGAAGGGCAACTGGTGTGAGTACAGTAGAGCTGGCAGTCTAGTGTTCTGTGCCTTGGAGTGATTATGAGATGTACCCAAGGTCTGCATTTCCTCCATGGTTCTCTCATGATATGCATCGATTGGCTGAGTGTTTCTTCTGTTTAAAGGTTGATAATTATCTTACTTGTTGGCCCCTAAATGCTAACCAACTACTTCATTCAAAATTTAATTAGAGAAACAGAGACTCAAATATATAAACTATAACCAATAAAAGTTAAATTATATTTGAGGAAATTTGTGTTAGTGATCTCCACTAGTAAGATGAAAACAATGATAGCAATTATTTATTGAGACCTTAGGATATTGTACTAGGTATTTTACCCACATAATTTCATTTAATGTTCATAAAATCCCTAGGCAGTATGCTTTTCATGGCATAAATAAGGAGACTGACAGGTAAAGCTTCTTAGCTGGAAAGTGGTAGACTCCAGAATTCAAACTGGGGGCTGTCTGATTCAAAAGCCATTATTCCTAACCAACACCATATTTCATAGACACTAATGATTCTAATAAAATTCATGTAAAATACCTGTTTCAAATAGACATTTCTATTTTAAGCCTAGACAGATAAAAGTTAGATGCTACACATACTATTTAAATAGAGCTTTTACTGTTTTGAAAGAATTCCATGACACACACATTGGTGTTGAAAAACAAGGTTCAAAATTTTAAGATCTTATTAGTTTTATTCAGTGATTCATGAATCAAGCAGTATCTAATCTAACAGAAAGGAGCTTAAAGGAGCTGAGAGATTTTTATAGGCGAAAGGGAGCAGGAACAATAAAGTTATACTGGCCAAAAAGATAGGTTGGTCATTACAAGGTACTTTGCTTATAGGATATGGCAAGGATCTACCTGCAGATTACCTAACTAGTGCTGATCAGGTGATTCCCGAATGACCAATTTAAGATTCCAATTCTGAAAGAGCCAGAAACTGTACTGTTTTGGTTTGATAAAGTGGGGCTTTGCACAAGAAACTCCATTTTGGGCCTGTTGTCTTGCTTTTTACACTGAGGAGTAATCAAGAGTCCAGAAAGGGCTATTGCCATCAGCATAGATCAGAAGCAAAGCAGCCTCTGTGAGCTCTCTGCTTTAGGATTAAGGTTGTATGAAACATCAGCTGTTTCTCTTCTGTCCCTCTTCAGGTGGATGTTCTGAAAAATAACTTCCAAGTAAGCAAAGAAAATAATAGCACTTTAGCTATGGCTGGTGGCACAATGGATAAGGCACCAGCCTGTGAACCCAAAGGTCGCTGGTTCGATTCCCAGCCAGGGCATATAACCAGGTTCCAAGCCAGGTCTCCAGCCAGATCCATAGCTGGAGGCAGGTGAAAGGCAACGATACATTGATGTTTCTCTCCCTCTCTGCCTCTCTACTTTCCCCTCTCTCTGAAAAATAATAAATAAAATCTATAATAATAATAGCACTTTATATTTCTATTTCAGTATTTTATACAAGAAGTTCAAAGAGTCACCAAATTAACTCTTTGCCATTCTGTGCATTCATTAAATGGAGAAAGGTTATTTTTAACTTATTTTTCAAATAGAGAATGGTGGGTAAATTTATCTGATAATCTATTAAAGTAAAATTCTAGAATCATAGTATCTGAGGAAAAATGGGCTCAGAGCTACTCATTGAATAATTGAGGAACTAGAGGCTCTGAGAGATTGACCTATCTAGATTGGTTAGCGGTAGGACCAGAATGAGAGTCTAGATTTAGGCTCCTGGTTCTGTGCACTTGCTGGCAATCCAAGACTGTGAGAGAACATTTCTTATTTATTTGCTCATATTTTTTGCACTCAGGCCTCCAATATGGGCCAGAACAAACAGTACATGATTCTGCCCTGAAGGAATTCACAAGTTAATCAAGAGTTGTTTATATTTTTTGATGGATAGCGAGGAGGAGAAGAATTTGGTCAGCAAATAATGATCTCTGTATAAATGGTAAGCGCAGTGAGGGGGCATGCTGATTTAAAGCAGGACAAAGAAGAATATTTATATTAGCCTGGAGTTCAGGAAAGACCCAGGCTTAGCTTGAAGGATGATTAGGCAATGGATGGATACATGAAAGGTGCAAAGGAAAGGAAATTGAAATAGATTTGAAGAGCAATGAGAAGCCATTTAGGAATTTTATATCTGCTCTTCCCTGAGCACCTGCCCTCGTATTTCTGCTTGGGTTATACCTAATTGAATTTATTTTAGATTCTCTTCTCTAATCTATTTTTAAATATTGCTGCATTTTAAATATTATACTTATTAGAATCATTGGGTAGACATCTTTTTCTCCTTTTTTTTTTTATTGTTGTTGTATTACATTCATCCCCTTTTTGCTCCCCTCTGTCCCCCTTTTTCTCCTTCTTGATTGTGAGAGCCTTGGGATAGAATAGCCCAGCTTCTTCATCTTGGTGTCCTGAGGAGGTGCCTGGCATAGTGCTTTGTGCCTAAGAAGTTCTCATTACAAATTTATTGAACTTGATCAGACTTTCTTACCTACTTTTTATGACTCATATGGATATGTTATTACATATGAATTAACACATCCTCCTAAAATTCATATAATTAGAATACTTTAAAACTATGTTATTAGAATACTTTGATAGTGTATCCAGGAAAAGTATTAAATGCTTTTGAGAGGTCTGGCCAGTGTGGCTCAGTGGGTTGGGCATCATTCAGTAAACTGAAGGGTCCCGGTTTGATTTAGGTCAGGCGCATGCGTGGGCTGCAGGCCATTCCCTGGTTGAGGGAGTGCATGAAGCAGCCAATTGATGTTTCTCTGCTTTTCTTTCTCCCTCCTTTCCCTTCTCTCTAACTATAAATAAATAAAATTTTTAATAAATAAGTGAATGTTTCTAAAATTTTCACTAAATGCCATTTTTAGCTGTTCGAGGTGCTATTTTTATTGTTCAAGCAGGTGACTACCATGTTTCAAAGAATGCAGGAAACAGGATAGTTTATTTCCAACACAAGTCTTCTCTGATCACTTTATATATATTTACATGGTAAATGGATGAGATTAAGAAGGTGAGAGTTGTGTATACAGAGAAAAAGAAATTGAATGTATTTTTAAAATCACAAACTTCTCAATTCAGAAACTTTAAATCCTGTTTCTTCTATCAAATTTCTTCATGGACTGAACAAGTAGCTTTGACTATATTTCAGGAAAAAACTCCTGACACCAGAAGCTAATTTTATTATTCAATCATAGAAAATGTTCATAATTCTTAATTTCATACAGTTAAAAAATGACCTGAAATATTGACACAGGTGCTTTAGCAAAGAATTTCAATCATTTTTTCCCAGGATATTACAATGATTATGGATTAGGCAAATAACATTTGTAGAACTTGCTTTCTTCCAAAATAGAAAAAAAAGCTCATTAAAAAAAGCTCATGCTTCTCTTACATACACATACATTAAGGCCCTGAATCGCTTGAGAAACATTGATGAAGAAGCTGTTGTGGTGAGTCTCAGGGCTAGTCAGAATTGTAGATACTGTCTTTTTAAGTGGTGAAAATATTATCTACTGGGAAAAACACAGAAACCTCTAAAACTGAATTATTCCATTATCTGGAAGTCTCTCAACTGAAAACTTTGGTAACTGTTAGTAGCACTTTTGTCAACTTTGTAGCAATTTTTCACCAAATAGTAATAAAGAAGTGTCCAGCAGATTAATGTGGTTCTGAAATGCATTTAAAAAACCAAATGTATTCAGTTTGTGAAGAATGGATTTCTAAAAAAAGGTATTGGTGAATGAGAAGGAATTTATTTCATGCTCGATGGACTTTGACATTATAAAGTCTTTAGCTACCAGTTAAATACAGGGATAGAGAAATTATTCCATTGTGTGACCTAAATGGGGGAAAAGTACAAATTAGTATTACAGTAACACTAACTAAAGTAAATAATGTCTCAACAAAAATGTATAGTCTAATTTATGTCCACAGCTAAGTAATGGTAAAACTCTGTCCCATGTGTCCTGCTACAGCCCTCATTCTGCCTTTGATTTTTATGTGGAAAATCCAACTTTTGTTCTGGGTAGATTCTTGATCCCAGTGCCCTTTCTCACCCTTTGATTTCCTGTCTTTCCTCCTACTCGAGGCTTATATAGTTTCTCTTTAATTGAAATATTTTGGTTGTCTTTGAAATAATTCAGCAACCTGAGGGACTTTAAAAGATTATTTTTAAAACATGTTTTCTCCAGTACATATTTCTAACTTTCTTTCATCTTCAAGTAGATATGCTCATATGCCACAAGGAATAATAATTATTCTACAGTTATGAAGAGTAACTGGAATATGTAAGGAATAATTTAATTTTTATTTAAATACTAGTATATCTAAGAAGAAAGATGTATTTAAATTTAGTGAAAGATAACCAGGATACTTTTGAAATTAATTAGCTAAAGTTTTTTTCTACACAGCATTGCTAACAAAGGAAATTACTTTTTTATTAAAAGCATATTTAGAATACCAGCAAGGTAAGGAAATATGGAAGTTCTTTAAAACCGTCCTAGTGAAAGAACTACCTGATGTTGATTAGTACTTAATTAAGATATTATTCACCAAAAATATGTTAAGTTTGCATTCATAAGGTTTGACCTTTTTACCTCAGTGACTCAGAGCAGTAGACTCCTGAGAACAGGGGGCATGGTGCCCCCAGGACTGCCCTGCCCTCTCCACTCCCCACTCCCCGCAATAACTCAAGGTCTCTAGGGTGGGAGGGAGCCCTGGGCAGGAAGTGGGGAGTTCTCTTGATGTGGAGCAACTGGAAGGGGAGAATAAAGAAAAAGTGAGAACATTTCTTAAGTTAACTGGTAAAGTATTTGTTGATGGAGAAATGCATTGTTAAATCAGTTCCTGTGACCTTGGTTTCTTTTCCTTGCTTGACCAGCCTGTGAGAAGGGAATGGAGAGAGTTAATTGTACTGCAAATTAAATGCACATGTGATACAGAACCTGAAGAGTATCATTTAGCTATTTGGATAAAACACTGCAGTTTAAAACCATGTTGTACTTTCAATTGTTAACTCATAAGATACATTTGAATCAGATAATAGAATATATGGTCATAAAGGACAGAGAAAGTTAGTATTTACCTTAGTATTAAACAGAATAAATACCAACTTCTGCCATGTAAATATCACTCCCAAGAATTATATGTCATTTTAACAAGTAGCTCATTCCATAAAATGGAAGTGTCTAACTTCTGGTTAATAAAAATGATACTTTGAAGAACTGCATAATTAAACAAAGATTCATGTTTCCTCATAAAGGCTCTTTGATTAAAAGAAATCATTTCAAAGGAATATGATAAAAATTTAAAATTTTAAGTTAAAAATGATAACATTACAACATATTAAACATAGTATAAGATGTGTCTGTTGAGCTTCAAAATTTATAATAATGCTCTAAAATACAAATTTTCAATTACCATTTTTTATTGAGAGACAAAGGGCTTATTGACTTAAATGAGGTCATTCTACTATAATAGTGCTACTAACAGGTAGCTTTGTGTTATTTGAAAAATCTTTGAAAGACTGCTTAATAAGTTATTGTTTTTAGATAGATAGATGCCTGGTAAGTTTTTTAGTGTAGCAACTCTTACAAAAATAACCATTTTACTTTATAAATTAAATTATAATAAAAATTATTAAAAAGATTAAGCAATACCTAAAAAATCCAAATTGAAGGCATGAATTCCTTCTATATCACTAAAATTATATTGTGCTTTAAAAATTTTACTGAAAAAATAGAAATATTTCAGAAATAATATTGACTCTGTATTCTTTATAAAAAAATAATCTTTAATCTTTGAAGATCAACTTCTAGTAATTTAGAGAAACTCCATTAGCTAAGACTCCTCCTCTCAATACTCCATTTTAGTTCACAATGTCTTTTCATGTGGAACACCTCTTCAAAATCACCTACACTTCACTTTCTGGATCTTTTTAGAATCTCTCTGTTATCCTCTTTTACCAAAATAAAGTCAAGTCCCTAAAGAACCTATTAGAGTTATTTTCCTTACAGTCATCCAAAAACTGTTTTCCAAATAATTTAGACAAGCTTCTTGAAGATAAAATTCACTGGCAACAAAAGAACTTTATAAAGGCAAAGATTAATTACTGAATTGATGAGAATTTTGAAAACTGGATCTTTGTGTTCTGAAGTTTTATTCACCAAAGAAAATAGGCAAGAAAGAAAGAAAAGTGAGAGGAAAATATCCTAGGTAATGATAGAAAGGCCTCATAAACACTAATAGAGGCAACGAAAACAAAATCGGTAGAAAATGGATGCCTTTCTTTTAAATGAAAGGTGTTTGAATTTTACTGGCACATTCATGCATTGGATCATTTGACACTTTTATTAAAACCTGTTTTTCCAACAATTTATCATGAAACATTTTGATCAGAAAAGTGAAAAGAATTGTACAGTGAACAACTACCTTCTTACTGAGATTCTACAATGAACCTTTTACTCTTTATCACCTGTCTGTCCCTGTACCCATCACTACGTACCTATCAATCCAGCTTATTTCAAAGTGAGTTAAAGGACAAACTACACTTCACTCCTAAACTGTTCAGCACTTACGTCAATATTTTTTATGGTTCTTTTTAATTGTTTGAGATTAAGTTTACATACAGTGGAACACTATCTTATGCATTCTATGATTTTCCACAACTGCAGATGCCTGTGCAATCCAAACCTTCATCAAGATGCAGAACATAGTGTCACCCGAGAAAGTGCCCTTGCGTCCCACCTCTGCCACGACTGTTCAGGCTTCTTTTTTCTCATATATGAGTTTTTCTCATCCTAGAATTTTATATAAATGAAACCACTGTATAACTGCTTTTGTGTAAGACTTCTTTCACTTAGCACATAGACGTACAATCTCTTTGATTCTCCTGCAAAGTGATATGCAGTTGTCTTTTGACTTCAAGTGACTGAGATGATTTGGTGAATTTTTACTTTCAGGCCTGTTTCCTGCCATTCTCAATCTTGCCAGCAATGCTCACATCATCACCAATGCCACCTGTGGTGAGAATGGACCTGAGATGTTCTGCAAACTCGTGGAGCATGTGCCTGGTCGACCTGTGCGGAACCCACAGTGCCGGGTCTGCGATGGCAATAGTGCCAACCCCAAAGGCAAGTGTTGCTCCTTCTATTTGGAAGTACCTGTGGGAATTTATACTTTTTAAATGATTATGAAGGCTGTTATTAGGAAACCATGAACCATGCAATGTGTTCACCTTCACTGCTATTTACTTTCACTAGCATACAGTTCAGAAGTTCAAACAATTTAAACCAAAAGCTGAAAAGTATGAATGTCTTTTCCTTCCTTCCTTCTTTCTTTATTATAATTTTTTGTTACAGTTGTCATGCAATATTAGCTTTAGCCACTATGGAAAACAGTATGGGAGTTTCTCAAAAAATTAAAAATAGAACTATCATATGACCCAGAAATTTCACTTCTAATTGTTTATCTGAGGAAATTCAAAACACTAATATGAACAGGCATAAAAAGAATTTATAGCCATAAAAAGAATGAAATCTTGCTATTTGTGACAACATGGATGGGCCTAGAAGGTATTATATTTATATTTTCTCTTAACAGAACGCCATCCAATATCAAATGCAATAGATGGCACCAATAACTGGTGGCAAAGTCCCAGTATTCAAAATGGGAGAGAATATCACTGGGTCACAATCACTCTGGACTTAAGACAGGTAGGTAACGTAAGAACCACTGAAGAATGTCTGTGGGATGCTGAGTTATAGTCTGATGACCTTTGGGAAAATCTGTCTTGTTTCCTACCATGTTTACATTCTGTTATCATTGTTTTTCCACCAGGTGAAGTTAAGCAATATACAGAAGTGGTCCATAGTACCATTGTTTGACACATTTCTCATACCCAGAAATCTCTGAGAAAATGGGTGAAATTGTTTCCATGGGGTTTGGTGTTCTTAGAGCTATGTCAGCAGGGTGTCCTCATTTATTCAGGATCCTATGTCAGGCTGTGTGCTAGATAAAGACAGAACATTAGAATGGGGGGAGGTACAAAATTCATGCATTTTCAGCCTTTCAAGCTTATTATCAACTATGCCAAGTTATTTTAGAAAATAAGGCTTGGAAACAAAAGGGGATAGTGTTAAACCCCTTGAGTGTGCCTCACCCTTGTCATGCTCTCATGTGAGGGTCATGAATAAGGCGGAGTTGACCAGTACTTCCATGATCAAGTATTCAGCCTGACACTGACTTGGGAAAGGTGAGGTATGATTGGCTTAGGTCACACTTCCTTTTTTCCCCTGGACTTTGTTTTTATTTCAGTGGGAAGGATGCTTCTACAGGAGATTTTGATTTTCCCATCACCTTCTCAATTTATTATCCTTTCTAAAAAAAAAAAAGTATCACTATTTTCATCATCAGAAATGTAATTTTATATGACTTTGGCCAAAGTAACCACTGGACATTTTACATATACTGTAGACTTCAAAAGCATGTTAGACTATCCTTTGTCTGCCAGCATGCCATGCTTGACTTCACCTTGAAGGAAAACTTTTGCTTAAAGATGAACTGAGTCAGCTTGAGAAATTCTGCAGGGGAATCAGTTTTAAGTCATTAAAGCATATTTCAAAAATGGCATATCCAGTCAACCCTTGAACAATGCAGTGGTTAGGGGTACCAACCCCCATGCATGTAGAACTCTGCATATAACTTTTGACCTTACAGAAACGTAACTACCCTTAGTATATCCATGGGAGGTAGGTTGCAGGACTCCCACAGAAACCAAAGTCCGTAGATTCTTGTTTCATTATGTAAAATGGTGTAGAACAATGCATATAGTTAGTGCTCTGCATCTGTGTATTCCCAGCTATGGATTGAAACAGGACAGGAAGTTAGTGAATTCAAACCCCTGTTGCTCAACGGCCAACTGTACATATTGTTATAGACCACTAGGTAATTTCTAGTGTTTCAGATAAATTTAAAAATTAAGGTTATTTAAAAATAATTAGGGCCCAGTAATTTCTTTAGTTTTTTACACAATGTAAAATCCCTGCTGTGCTTTCACT
The DNA here is from genome assembly GCA_004026585.1 of Noctilio leporinus. Taxonomy (NCBI): domain Eukaryota; kingdom Metazoa; phylum Chordata; class Mammalia; order Chiroptera; family Noctilionidae; genus Noctilio; species Noctilio leporinus. The sequence continues at coordinate 63,108 of PVIW01007645.1, forward strand.
TGCTTAAAGAAGTGCATTATGCTTGTATCTGAACAAACCTTTCTCAGATGTATTTATTTATTGAGTCTTTTTTAGTATGGATAGTTTTGATAATGTAGAAAGCATATTACTGTGGTATGCATATACCCACCCCTGAGGTTCAGAGATTTTTAAACATTGTTTTATGTTTGTTTTATCTTGCTGAACATGTTTCAAGTTAAATGCAGTCATTGTGACATTGTACCAATACAATTTTTTTGTATCTTTCAAAAATAGAACTCTTGTTCTGAATAGGCACCTCTAATAAAATTAACAGTAATTTCTCAATAACTCTTTCTACATCCATGTCCAATTTTCCCAATTTATCCACCAATGTCTTTTATAGGGTTTTTTTTTTTTTCAAACCAGGATCCAATAAGAAATATACATTGCATTTGACTGTAATGTTTCTTACATCTCTTTTCATCTTAATTTTCTCTAATTTTTAAAAATAATACTGAATTTTTTAAATAATTAGGCTAGTTGTCTTATAGAAAATTGCACATTCTGGGTTTGTTGGATTGTTTCAACATGGTTTTGTTAACATGCTCCTTATATCCTTTATTTCCTAAAAACTAAACTCGGCTCCAAAGACTTGATGAAATTCCAGTTGAGCGGCTGCCTCTATCACATCCAGGTGTGGCTGTCCCTCTCATAATGAGGCTAAATTTGAATTCTGTATAGCACTGGTGGCAAACAAAAGGGCCTCGGGTGGAATCCGGCCCTCCACCTTGCTTTATCCAATCCAGCACCTTCCGCCTGGTACCTTGTTTCTACCCGGCTCACTTACCTGTTGAGGAGTAGTTACATGTATATAGTCCTAAAATTACTTTTGTCCCTTTGAAGGCAACTGCGAGGCTGATGTGGCCCCCCGGTAAAAATGAGTTTAACACCCCTGCTGTATAGGTACTAACAGCCATATCTTTCCCTTATCAATTATCTTCTTTTTCCCTCACATCTCACCCTTATTTCTTAGATCTCACTGGCACTCAGATCTAGAGCATGGCTACATCTTCTGATGACATTTCCCACTGTCAAAATCTGTGTGTTTCCCTGTGAAGCCAGCCATTAACCAGCTACTAGTTCATTTTTAGATTATATACTGCCAAGGGCAGACAGAGATTGTGGTTGTGGATATGTTCTTCCTCCTCCTCTGAGTTCTTCTTTTCCTTTCCTTGTTAATGTTTATTGAGGGTTGTCTTGCATGCCCAGGCTGAACTGAGGCACTAAGTGTTAATAAGCACTCTTTTTTTTTTTTTTTTTTTTTTTTTTTACATTCCCCTCCTCTTTTTTTGTTTACTGCCTTATTAAAAGATGATTAACAAAGTTCTTGACTTCTTTCGCTCCTATAAAAGTGTGAAATTGAAGTATAGATCTCTAAACTAAAATTATAGAGAGACCTTAATATAATTAGGAGACATAAGAACGTCATGTTGTAAATGTGTTCATGTATGTTACTAAATATGTAAGATCCTGAGGTTTTATTACCAAATTAGTTACATTCATTCTGTGTTGGCAAATGCTGAAGACATTGATTCCATTCTTGGTTCTCTAGTTGATCATGCTGTGGAAATTATGGCATTTGTAGCCTCTGTGTGTAATGTTTGGCTACCCAAAAGGTAAACTAAGAAGAGACAAAAAGTGGTGTTATCAGAAAGTCCTTAAGATTTAACTGGAGAGTGTTTACTTTAATAACATTACAAGAGGAATGATTAGATTTATTTATTCAAAATAGTGCCTGCTATTCATTTATTACATTGATTCACAAGACCTTAGAGTGAACACTGTTAGATGTTTGGTAATATCTTACTTTTATAAAAATCTATAGATGTTGAATGAGTGCAGTGTTTTCTTTAGAAAAATAAAATTGGAGAGTCACTTTAACAAATAAAAAACTAATATACATCTGCTTGGTCTCCAGTAAAAAAACTATTCCTTGTACTTGCTTTGGCAATGCATAAACTATAATAAACTACTCTTCACTGCCAGGTGACTTAAGAGCATTTCTTTAGCATAACACTACACCACTAAAGTGAGTAAGGGAACTTTTGTGACAACTTATGATTTTAAAGAAATTATTCTGAAAGAGCATGCCCATATGATAGATCATTTTTTTTTTAATTTTTATTTTTTTAAAATTTTTAAAGATTTTATTTCATTATTTCTAGAAAGAGGGGGAAGGGAGAGAGGCAGAGAGGGAGAGATACATCAGTGTATGGTTGCTTTTCACCTGCCTCCAGCCACAGATCTGACTGGAGACCTGGTTTGCAACCTGGTTACGTGCCCTGGCTGGGGAATCGAACCTGCGACCTTTGGGTTCGCAGGCCGGCGCCTTAATGATGGATCTTGAGTTGTATGATTGTCACTGTTCTTTTAGGCCCTGATAATTATATTAATATGTATACCTTATGGTAAAATTTCTCCATATTACACCAAGGTTTTTCAGTTTGAAACACACTACTTTAAAAGATGATGCACTAGACAAATGACAGGATACTCAACATATTTAATCATTAGGGAAATGAAAGTCAAAACCACAATGAGATACCTTACCACCTTACACTTATTAACACATCTATTACATGAAAAGTTAAAAACAGAAAATAAGAGATAGTGAGGATGTGAAGAATTTGCAACCCTCATACATTACTGGTGGGAATGTAAAATGATGCAGTACTGTGGTGACTCCTCAAAAAGGTAAACGTAGAATTTCAACTTCTAGGTATATTCTCAAAAAAATGAAAAGCAGATATTGAAAGAGATTTCTTTCAATGTTTATATATACATGTTATAAACCCATGTTTATAGCAGCACTATTCATAATAGCTGAAAGGTGGAAGCAACCCAAGTGCCCAAGAGTGAATACAGTGAATAGATAAATGAAACATAATATATACACAGAATGGAATATTCTTCTGCCTTAAAAAGGAAGCAAATTCTGATACATGCAAGACATGGATACATCTTGAAAACACACTAAGTGAAATAAACCTGACACAATGATAAATTCTGTATAACTCCACTTACATGAAGTGCCTAGAATAGTCATATTCATAGAGACAGACATTGGAAAGATGATTGCCAGGGACTCGGGGGAGGAGGAATGAGAGGTTATTGTTTCATGGGTGTAGAGTTTCAGTTTGGGAAGATGAAAACTTTCTAGAGGTTGATGGTGGTGATAATTGCATGAGGGTGTGAATTACTTAATGCCACTGAAATGGTCAAAATGGTGATTTTTGTGTTATGTATATTTTACCACAATTTTTAAAAGTTAATACACTGTGAAATGCATGCTGTGGTATATCAGTTGGGGTCCAATTAGGAACACCAGGTATTTAAAGGGGCATATCTAGTATGAGGAACTGGTTAAACAATGTTGGAGAAGTGGAAAAGGAGAACCAAGGCAACTCAGAGGTAGTATGGTCTGAGGAGAAACTAAGGGAGATGATTGGGGTTCTTTGCACCTAGAAGCTTGGAGGAGAATGTCCCACCTTTGAGCTGTGAAAAGGAGGCTCATTTGGAGAATATTGGGAGGCTTGGAGACTGCAGTTAAACCCAGTAGCCAGGGTGAAGGGCACTGACAAGAACAGCAGGTACACAGAGAAGAGGAGGGATTTTCCTCCAGCCTTTCAATTTCCTGCTAGTGCTTCCTCTTTGAAGCTTCATAAAACAGAGAGTACAAAGGTAGATTTGTAGTTGCTTTGCAGCTCAAATAAATGCTATCTTCTCAACAGGTGATCACTTGTACCAGAGCAATGACATATAAAGAGACACGGCTTTAAAATCCTGGAGCAGAATTTTGGTATAAAAGAATTTAACCTCATATATATATATATATATATATATATATATATATATATATATGTTAAATAGGCTTATATTAAGTTTTTAGATATACTTTAGAATAAAAATGCAAACTTGAGGATTGTTATGGTGAAATTATGGACTGCTCATTGACTGGGAGTCCTTGGATCTCAACTGAGAGACTGCCATAGGGGGTCACCTTGGTGCTATGACTTTAAGAAGGTTGATGGATGGAGAATAAGTGGTAGCAGTTCCATGTATGTTGGTATGTATGTATGTATTATTACTTTGGGTTGTATGGTGTGGTGGAAATGTATAAAGTGTAGTAGGATGATATGCTTTTCCAATTTACAAGTAGAATGCCATAGCCTTAAGAGTGAAAGGTGGCTCCTAGTCCATCACCTAACAAATACCTCAGGCTGAATAAATGTTTCCTTTTCTTTCCTTCTGCTATGTTTGTAATCCACAAATTACTTTGAAGTCCCAAAGATCTTCACATATCACCAAGGGAAACTTCAAACAAGACCTTGATGTAACCTAATTCAAGTTAGCTAAGAAGTGCAATTAAGCAGATTTTGAGAAAATACATTCTTGTAAGTCAGTAATATTTTTTCCGATTAGAAAAGTAAAATGGGTTCATGGTAGAAAAATATGTAGAGGGTAGATATGAGTGTAAAGAGGCAGAAAAAATTACAATTTCTTCATTTCATTCTGAAACAACCACTAATAATTTTGACATACTACTTTTAGACTTTTGAATGCATTTCTATGTATTCAATAATGTTGTAGTATCATTTGTTATGGGCCAGATCCTGTGCTCAGCACTCGATTGGTGTTATGGCACTGAATTGTCGTATTTATCCTATGAGCGTGGTCCTATTATTATACTTTTTTAAAATTTAATTTTATTGTTGTTGTATTACATCCATCCCATTTTTGCTCCCCTCTGTCCTCTTCCCCACCCACTCATTCCCCCCACCCCAAGTCAATCCCACCTGTTGTCCATGTCCATGGTTCCTTTATACTAGGTTCTTGTCTAAACTGCTCCCCTTCCTTGCCTCTTCCTTCCCACTCCCCTTAACCCCCTTCCCCCTGCCCACTGAAGGCCTATTCCCTGTATTCATATGTCTGGTTCTGTTTTGGTTTTTGTTAGTTTTATTCATTATTGTCCTGTAATGGGTGAGATTATATGGTATTTGTCCTTCACTGACTGGCTTATTTCACTAAGCATAGTACTTTCTAGTTCCATCCATGTTGTTGCAAATTTTAGGAGTTCCTTCTTTTTTTCTGCTGTGTAGTATTCCATTGTGTAAATGTACCAAAGTTTTTTTTTATCCAATCATCCACTGATGGGCACTTAGGCTGTTTCCAGCACCAAGGGCAAAGGAAATAAAAGAACAAATCAACAAATGGGACTATATCAAATTGAAAAGATTCTGCTCAGCTAAGGAAAACACCAGCAAAATTCAAAGGGAACCAACTGTATGGGAAAACATAATCCAATGATACCGCAGTCAAGGGTTTGATCTCCAAAATATATAAAGAACTAATGTGACTCAATACCAGGGAGACAGACAGCCCAATTAAAAAATGGACAAAGGACCTGAACGGATAACTCATTGAGGAAGATATACAAAGGGCCCAGAGGCATATGGAAGAATGCTCAACATCACTAGTTATCAGAGAGATGCAAATTAAAACCACAATAAGATACCATCTCACACCTTCAGAATGGTAATCATCAACAAATCAACAAACGACAAGTATTGGTGAGGATGTGGTGCAAAGGGAACCCTCATGCACTGTTGGTGGGAATGCAGGCTGGTGCAGCCACTGTGGAAAACAGTATGGAGTCTCCTCAAAAAAAACTAAAAATGGAACTGCCTTTTGTTGCAGCAATTCCACTCCTTGGACTATACCCAAAGAATCCTGAAACACCAATTCATAAGAACCTATGTACCCCTATGTTCATAGCAGCACTGTTTACTATTATACTTTTGACAAATGACAAAACTGAAACAAAAAGTGCAGGTAACTTGCTCAAGTGTAATGACTTACTGACATGCAAGAGTCTGGGCTGTTCTGCATCATTGGGTCATTCCTTCCCTTCAGCTGATATATATGACATATGTTTGTGTCCTGATGTTTCATGTAATATCATAGCATGAGCATTTCCAAATATAATTAAAATCAGTATTAATAACTTTTAAAGTTTTATCAATATTCTTCTATATGGCTTACTCATTATTTGCATAAGAATTCCAATAATGGACATGTTGTTTTTGGTTTTTGTTTTTGTATGTGATAATAGTGAAAAACAATTGATTCATAAATATTTCAATTAAGTAATTCAATTAAGTAAAATAGGCTTTGTGTGCCTTGGCCAGTGTGGCTCAGTTGGTTGGAGCATGCTCCAATAAATTTCAATTATGTAATTAAGTAATTCAACTTTCAGGTTCATATTGGAAGTTTGTGGTTAGTTTTGTTTTGAGTATCCCTTAAAAAAAGAATGTTTATTAACTATGTTGTAAAAGAGTTTACACATTTACATAGTTTACAAAAATGTAAATACAATGTGTAGATCTAGAAGCTTGTATACAATATATAGATTATATATTACAGATAATTTATTATTATTATTATTATTATTATTTAAATTTTATTGTTGTTGTATTACATCCATCCCCTTTTTGCTTCCCTCTGTCCCCCTCCCCACCCACCCATTCCCCCCAAAGTCAATCCCACCTATTGTCCATGTCCATGGTTCCTTTGTACTTGGTTCTTGTCTAAGCTGCTCCCCTTTCTTGCCTCTGCCTCCCCACTCCCCTCAACCCCTATCCCCCTGACCACTAAAGGCCTATTCCTTGTATTCATATACTTGGTTCTGTTTTGCTTGTTATTAGTTTTGCTCATTATTGTCCTGTTATGGGTGAGATCATATGATATTTGTCCTTCACTGACTGGCTTATTTCACTAAGCATAATACTCTCCAGTTCCATCCATGTTGTTGCAAAGGGTACAAGTTCCTTCTTTCTTTCTGCTATATAGAATTCCATTGTGTAAATGGACCAAAGTTTTTTGATGCAATCATCCACTGATGGGCACTTAGGCTGTTTCCAGCACTTGGCTATTGTAAATAGTGCCGCTATGAACATAGGTGT